>JAVJIF010000545.1:0-102757 GCA_038442645.1 Agave tequilana | reverse complement strand
TATATCACCCGATATCTGCTATTCGATATGAAAAAGATCCAATTAGTATGAACCTGATATCCTATATTTAAAACCTTTACCAGAACTCAACATGTTTGCTCAATGCAGAGCACATGCCCAACTGAAAGAAAATAAGGCAACCCATAAGCTCTAGATAATAGTCATTAGGTAAAATCACATTTCAAGATTGCAAAAGGTATAAGCTTCCTCACTGTGTTAAATGTTGTGAAAAAACACCGACACAACAAGAGAGGAAAATCGATAGGGAGACTCAGTACCAAAAGTGTAAAAAAGATCGACTATTAGAAAACAATAAAGACTAATCATCACAAAATATAAGAACACCAGATTTAATGTGGTTCTGCAAGAGTGTCTAAGTAGGCGGGGAGGTGGGGGAAATTGTATTTGAAAATAGAGAAAAAAATAATAAGAGTTACAAGGATTCTCTCTCTCACAACTCTCAATGAAGAAAAATAGATTTCTTCTTGACTTGCCTTCAAAGGTCATTCTAAGAGGTTTATATAGACTCTTAGGATCATTCTAATCTAAATAAATTCTATCATTCGAATATATCGTCTCAGAGAAAGAAGGAAACTCGAATTCAATCGAATTAGAAACAGAACCCGAAAAGAAATTGTCCAAACCGCCATTAATTGACTAATATAATTATTAGTCGACTAATTCTACTCATTAGTCAACTGTACAGTCGACTAATGACATTACCTTGTTCTCTGTTGCGCATCAGTCGACTCCTGAGATACCTATAGTCAACTAATCTTCTTAGTCGACTACCCTAGCAATTAGTCGACTAATTTGTGCACCACTGTGCATACATGTCTGTTCTTTGATCTTTGATGCTTGTAATACCTTCACCTTATCCTGAACTCTTCTTTAATGAATTTGAGGCACTAAAAAGGCTAACATTAAAGACTTTTGACTCAGATTGCTCTACTGATGTAGGAGAGCAGAGCCAAAAAATCAGGTTCAACAAGGCTCAGAAGCAAGCCCCGGTCGACTAGGAAAATTCCTGAAGACAGCGATCGATCGCCCGCCTCACAATAAAGAACAAGCGAAGAAAAACAATATTAGTCAGTCGACCACCCGGCCAGAAGAGCAGAAGAAGCTAGTCGCCTGGTTAACCGGCCATAAGCAGGCGCAACACCAGAGAGCTAGGTCTCAAAGCCAGTCGACCGCCCGGTTTGACTGGCCATGTTGAGCAGATCCAGCAATTGACTGCCCGGTCGATCGCAAGATGAGAAATAATTCAATTCTGAATTAATTTAGGATTTTGTTTTGGTTTACAAATTAGACTCCAACTGATTTTTTTTTGTTGCATATTTTTAAGTTGTTAATTTAGATAGTACTCATAGATAGATTAGGACTTTTGTAAGCCTATAAATTGATAATTGTATAATTATTTTGTATTCATCTTTTAAATCGAATTTTGATTAATGAACTTGAAGCTTTCCTCTTATATTGCTCGTGGATTCGAGTTGTTCTCCCTTGGCTCGTGGATTCGGGTCATTGCTCGTGGATTCGAGTATTTATCCTAACTGAAACCCTTCAGGTTCGTGGGCGCTAGAACGAGATCTAGTCCGCGTCTTTCATCTCACTTGGCGGCCTGCGTTAATTGGTATCAGAGCTTTCGCTTCCCGCATCAATTGGTATCAAAGCTACTGCTATTTCCGATGATGGTAAGAGATGACGATGAATTGCAAGATTTTATTCATAAGGATAAGCATTGTTGGAAGGAGAGACAACACCATCAAAAGGATATCTCTCAGGATTGATGATCGAAGTCTAGCCGATAGTGCGTGCCGAAGCGGACATGATCATCAATCATCTCAACCACCACCACATCGACTACCACCACCTTCTTCCACCACCAAGGTATATTCTACAATGTCTCACTTTAGTAAATTTTTCTACAAAAAGGAATTGTGACGTCCCATCTATAAATATAATGTTTATGAAGAAGGAGGGATGTTTCATAAAAACGAAGGATTTCGCTATCCTAACCCCAATAGAGAAGTGGATTTTCGAGCCCTATTAGGAGAGACATATTTTCTAATCCTATTTGTGACAAAAGGGAGATATTTAAATTTGATGAGTTTGAGATCCTTTCTTTGATGGGAATCTTTATGTTAAGTCAACTTTGCTTTGGATCGATCAAGTTGATAAGTTATTTAACATGAAGCATATTCTCATGGAAGATCATATCAGTTTGTGACCTACAAACTTAAAGAAAGGCAGTGGCATGGTGGAATTGTAATTCCCTAATCTAAACTACTGTATTTTTATTCTCTTCCAGTATTTATTTTGATTTACTGAGTATTTTTATTTAATCAAGTTAATTTATTTCTCTTGAGATTAATATTGTTGAATATGCAAGTTATTTTCAGATAGTATATGACAAATTATTCTTCTATTATTATTTATTGTTCTTTTATTATGATCATTATTGTGGATTGTATTACTTATTTATTTTATTATTTGCTTGATACTAATCATGGTGTGGTGGTGTTCTCCTTGTTTAGCCTCTCACCCTATTTTCCATTTACCTATCTGAATTCTTTGCCCATCTACCCGTTTGGATTCCCTAATCCTACCCATTAACCCTATAGTCCAATTCCTAATTGATCCGGATCCAGTAGACCCAATACCCATTACACATTTATCCATTGGATCTAACCCATTGCATCATAACCTAACCCAACACCCAATAAGACTCCATATATATATACCTATCTTAACCTAAACCTAGAATTGATAACCTAATCTCTCCAAATCCCCCACCTGCAGCCGCCATAACCCCATCTCCATCTTCAAGATCCAGCCGCTATTCTTCTTCATGGCCGAGTGCATCCCTTCATAGCATGGCACCTCCCTTGCCACATCTCTCACTCCACCATCGTGGAAGCCCGCGAACACCCTCCTCTGTTGGCAGCCATGGTAGAGCACAACTGTGCACCAGCATGCCGAACTCCAGATCCACGCACCCCTCTACTAAGCCTCAACTCAATCTCTTGGTTACTCTCCATTCCCACCATACAATTTATCACTCTCCCCGTCCATCACCAACAGCGCAGCACCCACGCCCCTTCCACTGCTGTTGCTCCCACTCGGATGCAACCCGGGCCGCATCGATTGGCCGTGAGGCTTGGTGAGTTCCTACTCCCTTTCTTTCCTTTTATATGTGTATCTATAAATATTTGGTATATATATTAGATTGGGGGTGTGTAATTTTTATGTGTGGCGGCAACAACCAGGCAAAGGCAACCCATGAATGTCACTGCAGCACATGGTGATGCAGGGTCCCCATGCGTGAGTATCCTTATACTCTCAAATTCTCTCTTTTCATTTTATGAGTGATTTTGATTGGTTGAAACATATAGGCATGTATTATAATTTAATTAGTATGTGTTTTATTTCATGTGCGGCAATACCTTGCTCCGAGTCGTTCTTCGGCTCTCCGCGGATGCCGTTGATCACCGTCGGCGAGCGCGAACGCACCCCACGCCCTTCGCGGCGAGTTGCTCTATCCACGACCCCTCCGCGGTCCCGTACGCCTCCGTCGACGCGCCGCAAGCTCCCCGACGGCATACTTGAATTTTCTTCATGTGGGTATGTATTTACATTGTACATGTTTTAATTATTTGTTAAAGTATAAGGTATATAAATGGATGCCTATTATATATGTGTGTCTTTAATTAATTGGCTATTGTGTGTGTGTGTGTGTGTGTGTCTATATATATATATATATATATATATATATATATATATATATATAAATATATATATATATATATATATATATATATATTAGGTGCATTCATTCATGTGTGTGTGCTGTGCTTAGTGCGTGAGCAAGTGCATGCAACTATAAAGAAATGTAAATATATATGTATGTATGTATGTACGTGTATTTGTGTGCATGTGTGAACATGTTGTGTGTGAGTGTTAATTCTTATTCCTCTCTGTGTGTTCGGGTGCGTGTTACAGCGTTTCTGATTCATTTGGTGAGATCCGGACCGTTGCTGGAGACCTGGATCCGATCCGGATATATGCTCGTTGTGGACCGATACACAAGTAATTCGAAGACCGATCCATTAGATGATTCGTAGATCAGTACCAGTTCGTGCAGTGAAGACCAGACGGCGATTCGGTTCCGAACTGCGTCATTCCAAGTGAGTGTTTTGCTTTGTCTCATTTTCTTATTTACCGTTATCTATGTGTATTTGTTTTACTTTTATCATATCATGTGACTATTTGATTTATTTTATCAGTGTGAATATCTGTATCACTCTATGAGTCATGAGCGAACATTCACCTTATTTATTTTGTTGATCAGAGTATTGATTAGTGTCATTTTCATGCATGCGTCGGTAGATCGCCGATATTAGCTTAGGCCTAGCATTGGATATCCTGGACTGTGACTTGATTTGATCTACTATCAGTTGAACTACATTATATTTGAGGTTAGAGGACATATATTAGACATAGTGTTTATTGGCAGTTGTTGGTGATTATCCCGACTAGAATTCCCGTGATATCGAGGAAGTGTTAGATATGACATTGCTTTACCAATATACTGATTTGCTGATATTTGGATTGGCATTGACTTAGTTAGAGTTAGAGTTGACCTATGATATATTTATATTGGATCTTGATCAGTTTATAGAGGAGCTTGATCTTGTTGGATTGTCATTATGTGAGTGTATAACTTACCCTTGAAATAAACATGTAACATGATCTTGGTTTTTAGATTATTAGACCAGACTTTCAGATTTACCTTAATTATGTTGATGGAGTACTGATGATCTTACCGACGTTGGATACTAGATGTAAAGATGATCTAGATTTCTTTTTGATTGAGGACGTTACTCTCTTTAGTTATGATCTTGACTATTGTTGGAATGTATCTGTTTTGAGGAATAGAAATTGATGATTGACTTGACCTGATAGATCTTATATGTATGTATCAGTTATGTTGCGAGTATTGAGATATTATGACTGATCATAATAGAAGAGGAAACTGTGAAGACTTATGGTTCAGCGTAGACTGATGGAGTGAGAGAACTAAACTATGATTATTGATATATGTTGGAACGGTGTTTATTGTATTGGATTACTCGATGTTGTATTGGTACTCGATGATCAAGTACTATTGGAATTATGAGTTGGGTGTAATGACTTGGATTTATAGTTGAGTATTTGAGATTCATTAGATGATATGTCGTTGATGTTAAGTATCAGAAGTAGCTATTCTATATTACAACTGTTTGAGGACATATTAGATGTGATCTTACCTTATTAAAGATTAGAGTTCTTGACGATTGGATGGTACATGGACCATTTCAGAGTTGGACTGTGATTTGGACTGAACTAGTTATAGAGACAGATGATATATTTTTTTTTTAGAAGACTTCCAGACTTGTTATTCTTTCTTTGTTAACAACTTAAGTGATGATTCATTCAGATATTGATGTGGACTTGTTATGATGTTAGAGACTGGATTACACCTGTTAAAGAGATTGAGTTATTGTGATAGTGACCTAGTCGATATCAGTGTTCTTGTACTCAGAGTTACCAGATGATAGTGATCAGTTCATTAGTAGATTTGATTATCTTTCTGATGATAAGGCAGGTGAGAATTAGTTGGATATTCGTGAGCTGAACTTGACTGGTCATGCTTGGCACCTGACTGATAAACCTAGTATTCAGATTACTGGAAGTTACTGGGAAATGATTGTTTGACCGTAACCACGGTACAGTCCTATTATTCATCGTATACACGGTTATTGTTACTGTTCACTGTTACTGATATTATTTACCGTGTATACGATCAGTGATTGACTGTTACTGTACTGTTATTGTTACTGTTACCGTATCGTCCCAGTATTCTAAATAATATTGACATTGACTGATTTAACTAATTGAATGAATAATAATGTAAATGGACAACTTACACCGGGATTGGGGAAATTGATGGGGGAGACAGCGTCTGTATTTTGGGTGGACCTAGGATACAGGTTGCGTCCCGATTTACGGTTCCACTGCAGGGTTTCCGGGGGATGACTGACATCCCATCTGTTTACTATTCCACAGTGCTACTGTGAGTTTACTGTTCCACAGTGATATTGTGAGTACTGTTACTGTTACTGACTACCTGGCGGTAGGGCCTGGTTCAGCGCCAGGCATCTGGGCCGTGGTCCCGGGTATGTACGGGACCCACCTAAAACATAGACAATGTCTCCAACCGATCAATTTAATAACTTAGAACCCTGTTGGACACATGTAGTAGGCGTAGTATGGGATGCGTCTATTACGGTGACAATTTGTTGTTCGCTGACATAATAAATGATAATGAACTGTTAATTTTTTATAACTGACCATAATTACCTGATTGTACATTCATATCACTGTGATAGACATTAACTATAACCATGACCGGGTTGTATAACAACTAGTGACATGCTAGGTTACACATGTTGACATCAGTTGTTTCGTTACAGTATTTTACTTGTCTTTTATCTGTACTTATCCATGTATTGTTATTCAGTGTTTATTTATCATGTTATTTAGTGTTGCAGTTATTATTATTATATTTTATGCACACTGTTTATGTCACGAGCTTTTCCCTTTTACACACACACTCACCATGGTCGCGTTCTGACGACCCTGGGTTTGCACGTCCAGCTATTGGACGATTGTTTCTAATGTGCAGGTGTTACTGAGGCGGTACGCTTTGCGAGGAGCTTGGGTCTCCTTTCCTTTGATTCTGGTACTTTTGCATTTTCTGTTCCTTCTATTATTCCTTGATTCTCGTATATCACATTTAGCCTGTCATTCTATCCCTGTTATTTCATGATTCTATCTTTTATCGCTTTCAACTGCCATATCCTGTCATTATCCATCTGTTATCATGTATATGTATTGTTGCAGTGATTCGATGATTATTATAGTTCTGATTATAGCTTTTCAGGTTAATTTAGGCTTAGCGTATATACGTGGGGTATGTTCCTCGTGTATATGCGTCGCCGACTCTCGTCGCGACTCCATTCCCGCGTATTTTGGGAAGCGGGGCGTGACAGGGTTTTCTTGTTATCAGAGCCTAGGTTTTTCGACTTGCGATCTTGAATTTTGACTCTTGTTTCGCAGGGAGACCTAGTTCTTACCGGTAACTTGAATGAGTTATACTTACACTGCAATATACATATACTATTCACATGATAATATTGACTCCATTTGGAATTGATCGTCCTCCCTTTGAATTCCATTCTTGATTTGTTGATATCCATGATTCCAACACTTCATTTAGAGTGATTTGGATGTCCATCTTGATTCATCCTTCTTTCCTATTCGTTTCTCCTAATTCTATCTCTTGAGATTGGTTACCCCTGTTGAAGCTGGTACCAGAAATCAGAGCACGCAGCGGAAGCGTGGTGAAGTCTTGATGCAGTGAGAAGTGGTGTGGAAGCTTCATCTTCTTCCTAATTTGATTTTTAGCATTCCCCCTTTTATTGAAATTTCGAGGACGAAATTTTTATTAAGGTGGGTAGAATGTAATATCCCTAATCTAAACTACTGTATTTTTATTCTCTTCCAGTATTTATTTTGATTTACTGAGTATTTTTATTTAATCAATTTATTTATTTCTCTGAGATTATATTTTTGAATATGCAAGTTATTTTCAGATATATATGACAAATTATTCTTCTATTATTATTATTGTTCTTTTATTATGATCATTATTTGTGATTGGTATTACTTATTTATTTTTATTATTTGCATTGATACTAATCATGGTGGTGGTGGTGTATCTCCTTGTTTAGCCTCTCACCCTATTTTCCATTTACCTATCTGGATTCTTTGTCCCTCTACCCCGTTGGATTCCTACGCCACCCATTAACCCTATAGTCCAAATTACCTAATTGGTCCGGATCCAGTAGACCCAATACCATTACACATTTATCCAATTGATCTAACCCATTAGCATCATAACCTAACCAAACACCCAATAGACTCCATATATATCTATATATACCTATCTTAACCTAAACCTAGAATTGATAACCTAATCTCTCCCAATCCCCCACCTGCAGCCCGCCATACCCCATCTCCATCTTCAAGATCCACCGCTATTGTAGGCTGTCTAAAAATCACCAAGACAAGCCACCAAAACGCAGAGATCAAGATCCAGGCGCAAGGCTAAATGTGACAATCAAGACGCGAAAGTCCAAGCCCGCGTCTCAGCATCAAGGCGCGTGGCTCAACGCCCGCGTCTCAGCATCAAGGCGCGTTGGCTCAACGCCCGCGTCTCAGCAACAAGGTGCCCGCACCTTGGTTGTAACCACCCCGATTATGGCGCCATCCACCGCCCATGTAGCGGGGAAGTTGGCCCTCATCGTGGAGCACTTTTAGGGGGCACGATCACCCCCTAAAAACCCTATAAATAGTCCCGTCACTATTGAAGAGGGGGCGGATTTTCGAAAAGAAAAAAGGAGAGATCATCAACAGAGAGAGAGAGCTCAACTCTTCAAGCCAGCTTGCTGCGTACAAGTTGCTCTTCGCCTACCTTCTCTTTTAGAGTTTTGGTGGACGGGGCTGAGTTACTCCTTCTACCTACCAAGGAGAAGATCCCTCGACGGTACTGACGGTCATCTGGTCAACGGAGAACAAGATTCACTCTCCACCGCCACCGAAGAACCCACACTAAACAAGGGGGGATTCAAGCTTCAACATTCTCCCTCCCTTGTAACCGGAAGATTAGCCTGTTGTAATTTTTCATCTGATTCAAGGAAAAGTTGCTCCAGTCCGCTTTTACAGTTTTCCGCGTCCAACAAGAGATGGCGAATCCGCTGGGGACTACGTTTGTCACTGACGAACAAGCCGTGGCGCAGGATGATCTCCTCCGTAAGGGGAAGATGGTCGAATCACTCGTCGTCGAGTTCGACCAGGCGAAATACGAAGAGTTTTCTCTCTTCTGGCTCCAAGAGCCCAAAGACCCGCGTCTGTCGCAGGGTCTCGGCGGGGAATGTCCCCGAAGCCCGACCAGAAGCTCTCTTGGGCGCCGCTGCTGCTGCCCACTGTGCCCAGCAAAGTTCACGCGTCAACGCCTCTCAGAAGGCCCGCGCGATCTCAAGCACAGTTGCTGTTGCGACCAACTCCGGCGCACAGAAAACCCGTGTCAACGTCTCTCAGGAGACCCGCGTGGTTAAACTCCCTGATGTTCAACATCAGGATGTTGTTGGTTTCTCTCCACCTCCTCGACGCAACCGGAATGCTGAGCGTCGACAGAGGAAACGTGCGCGTCAACTGCAAGTTGGAACCGTTGGTTGTCCAACTGAAGCTGGACGCGACGTACAGTCTCGCGCCTTGCCCGCGTCACGTCCAGTACGTGAAATCCGCGTTTGGCGGCCCAAGCGCGCAACTCCTCAAGTTGAGTCCTCTGAAGACCAACTTACCAAGCATCGAGACGAAGCTTCTACGTCTCGTCCAACGCAAGAAGCACGCGCCCACAGGCGTGGGGCCCTGCAGCCCACTCTCTCTCGCGCGCCTCTACCCGGACGCACCAAACAGCAACGCGAGACCCGCGTCTCATCTCAACAGAGACGCCGGACGCGCGTTCCACAGCCGAGACGCAGAAACCGCGTCTCTGAAGTCTGCGTCCAGACTGCACAGCGCATGGATGCCTCCCGTCTTCGACGTTGCGAGGCTAATCTTTTCAATCCCCCTCCTATGGATTTGAGGATTATTTGACGAAGAAAAGAAGTGCCAATCAGGTCACTTCATCATGCTGCTGCCAACGGCTCATCTCCATGCTCTCAGAGTGCCGTTGCGAATCAGGCGTACACCAGCAGTCTTTGGTCAGACAGCTGACCCTGATTCCTCCGTCAGCTAAAAGAAGACGCTCCACAGAAGGAGAACCTTCTCTGACGTTGAGTACCCCGAGCTCACTGCAAATATGACAAGCAGGAGCAAGGGAAAACAAATTGCAGTCGGCTCAGATGACTCCGAGTCTGACTCTGAACCGGAAGGGGTGTATCGACACACTCGCACCCGGACGGGGGCCATTCCCCCAATTGACTATAATGCCTTAGCCCACGGCGTCAGAGTGAATGATTCCCACTCCGCCGTAGTGGAATCAGGGGCTTCGAACTCTTCCGTCGAGAAGGAGACCTCTGCCTACATGACAGGCACTCCTGAGGAGACGGCAAGACGTATAGAGCAGGTCCAGAAAGCACAAATGGACATGATTATTTCTCAGCAGGCGTCGATTGACTCCCTCAAGCAGGCGATTGCACAACTGCTGGAAGACAGGAGGAAATCTCCTCCTAGGAGGTCAAAGGGCAAAGGGAGAAAGGGAGGAAGCTCATCTTCCGAACCTTCTGAAGAGAGGCAGCAATCTACCTCCAGTTCGTCCAAACCCTCGTCGCAAGTAAAAGGCGACCAAGACCCAGGGAAAACTCATGCTAAAAGGATGAGTCAATTGGAGGAACGCCTCAATGCCCTTGCCAGTCGCAAAGACCTCCAAGAAGTTGGAGTGGTACGGCCCTATCCAGCTGAGTGGGATCTAGTCCCGTACCCTCCTAAGTTCAAGGCTCCAACCCTCCAAGCCTTCGATGGGAAGGGGTCCCCTAATCAGCACATCTACTACTTCAAATCCCAAACCGGGAATGTAGTAGATAATGACGCATCCTGGCGCGACTATTCATCGGCACCCTGAAAGGGTTGGCCTTTGAGTGGTTCATGAAACTCCCGGAAGGTTCTATCAAGAACTGGGGCGACTTGGAGAAGCTGTTCTTAACACGCTTCTTCGAAGATGACTCCGAGGTCACAATGCCCACCCTGTTAGCTACGAGACAGCGAAAGGGAGAGTCCGTCAAATCTTTCGTGGAGAGATTTCGGAACGTGGCACTCCGGTGTCCAAGCGGTATGACCCAGGCCACCCTGGTGGAAACGTGCCGCCACAACCTCCAAACCTCACTCCTTGCTCAAATAGGAGTTGCTGAAAGCCGCACCTGGAAACAATTAGTCCAACAAGGTGAACAGGCTGAGGAGATTGTTGCCCGCGTCAGGGCAGAAGAAGGCAAGCCTAGGCCGGAAAGGTCAACTAGGCGAGCGCCAGACACCTCCCTCCAGACGAAGCGGAAGGATAATTGGCGACGGAGACCAAATCTCCCACCAAACCTCAACCAGCCAAGGCGAGTGGCTCTTCAAGCCAACCCCGCGCCAACAAGCAGTATTCCTTCAAGGAGGAACATGTCGATTCGCTCTTCAAGCTACTCAACAAGAGCAACCGACTGAAGCTCCCTGAAATTAGGCGCCCGGAGGAAGTCGGCAAGACCGACAACCCCACTACTGCATGTATCACAGGATGTTGGGACATCCTACCAAAAGCTGCTACATCTTCAAGGATGTCCTTCAAGCTCTGATTGACGCGGAAGTGTTAAAACTCCGACCAGAGCAGAAGAAGGTGACGGCCAATGTGACGTCAGCTCTCCAGTTCGGAAGACAACCCCCAACGCCTGCGGGGGTGATCCCTATTCCAAGAGGAGAACTGAGAATAGTCAACACAGACCCTCACCAGCAGCAGGAGAAGGGCTTGGTACCCGTCCCTACGCCTCAAGGGGAAATTATGTGGGTCCACCCTAACTTAGTAGACAGCCAGCAATGGACTACTGTAACCAACAGGAAGTCCAAAGGCAAGGCAAAAGCTTCGTCCTGCCATGTGGTATGTGCTTCCTCCCGAGAAGCAGAGGATGATGTTCCCTCACTGACTGATTCAGAAGAGGAAACAATAGTCTTGGCCGCAGAGCCCAACCAACCAATGACGGGGACTCGTTCAGGACAGGCGTACTTGAAACAGTACGGTGAGACGGCAGTAGCCCCTCCACAACCAACTGCAGAGCCAACTAGGCCCTCCACGAAGCCACCAGTGGAGAAACAAAAAGAGACTCGATTCTCTCGAGCTCTTCAAAAGGGTATAGCGGAGGGATCCACAACGCCTTACCGCTTTGATGTCCTGGCTCAATTGGCCAACATCCCGGCGCGGATCACCCTGTATGAGCTTCTAAGACTATCAAAGTCGACCAGGGAGGCTCTACAAGAAGCGCTGGCAAACGCTGAGGTCTTTATGACCCAGGTGCCGAAGAAGGAAGAGGTAGAGAATTGTCTCCACACCTCCCAGAATGCTCCCTGCATTACCTTCACGGCAGATGATATGCAGGTCAAAGGGAAGCATGATCGACCCCTGTACTTCACAGGTTATATCGGATCATCTGAGGTGAACCGCATTCAGGTAGATCCAGGGTCCGCATTGAGCATCATGCCTCGCCGAGTCATGCAACACCTCGGCATCCCTACTCACCGTCTGAGCCCTACACAGACGACCATCTACGGGTTCAATGCCAATGGCACCCGTCCGATGGGGAAGATCAAGCTCAAGTGCCAGATTGGAAGCCTCAAGTCGGAGGTGACATGCTACGTCATCGATGCCGACACTTCCTACAATCTACTGCTGGGACGACCATGGATTCACCGCAACTCCATCGTTCCCTCCACTCTTCACCAAGTCATGAAATACATTGACGCGAGTGGGAAGGTGCAAACGTTGGTTGCCGAAAGGTATCCGTTTAAGGGGGTCGAAAATTATTTCACGGACTCCCTCCTATATCAGGATCCGGTGGATGAAACCCCGCAACTGGAAGTGCCAGACTCTGGTAATGAGGCTGACACTGAGCCCGAGCAAGAAGAGTGCCTGTGGAAGTTGGAACCACTTGTAAAGAGCACTAATAAGCTCGATGTTGATAATACCACCGACGATGCAGGCGGTTGGTATATTAATGAGAATTTAGACTTTGAGTATTTTTCTGCGTGTGCATCCGATTCAATACCGTCGGATACTAGTACCGACGTAGACGATGACATCTGGTCGGCAATAGATGCTTTGACATCATTGCATGTACCAGTAAAATCATCTTTCGGGACATACCAGGATAATGGTAATGCGCAGGAATCTATATTCATGGTTCCGACAAGACGGAAAGGCCAAAAACCAATTCTCTTTGGGCGAATCTCATCTGAGCCAATGCCCCGCGAAGACTCGAAAGCGAAGAGGAATCCCCTCAGCTCAGTCATTATGAACCAAAAGCGCTCAAAATGATGAAGTGCATGGGGTATGATCTAACCAACAGACCCGGGTTGAACTTTGGCAAAGGAAGGAGAACGCTACTTCGACCCTTTGTGCCGAAAGGGAAGGCCCCCGATTATTATCATCGGACGCGCCGGGGGTTGGGCTATGTATCGACTCCGGTCCCATCAGCCTCTGATTCTCAAGAATCGTCGAGCAACGATTACTCTTCAGACACATCATCTTGGGAGTCAGATGTCAGTGTCGGCAACATCTTCAAGGAACTTTCAGTGAACATGGTTTCGACAAGCCACCTGGAAGATGGAAATGAAGAAATGATCCAATCTGATACAGATCCATGGATCAAACATTTAAATGCTCTTTGGGATACCCGCTTTGAACAGCGTGAGCCACCCACAGAAGACAAGGTTGTTCAGATCAACCTAGGAGATGAGGCCAACCCCAAGCCCATCTTCATAAGTGACGGCCTGTCACCATCGGAGAAGAAGGATCTAATATCTCTTGTACAAGATTATATAGACGTCTTCGCCTGGAATTATGAGGACATGCCAGGACTTGATCCTCAAGTGGCCATGCACCGCCTCAACATCAATCCGGACGTAAAACCTGTCAAACAACAGCAGCGACGGTTTCGCCCAGAAATAATGGAGGCAGTTCAATCAGAAGTCAGAAAACTTATTGATTCTGGCTTCATCAGGGAAGAACAGCATCCCGACTGGGTAGCCAACATCGTCCCCGTCTCCAAGAAGAACGGGAAGATCCGGATCTGCATCGACTTCCGCGACCTAAACGAGGCCTGCCCCAAGGACGAATTCCCATTGCCGATCACAGATGTCATGATTGACAATACTTGTGGATTCGAACGAATGTCCTTCATGGACGGATTCTCAGGATACAATCAAATCAAAATGTATCCTGATGACGAAAAGCATACCTCCTTCAGAACACCTCTAGGAGTGTATTGCTACACCGTCATGCCCTTCGGACTGAAGAATGCAGGGGCAACATATCAAAGGGCCATGAATGCCATTTTCCATCAGCAAATACGCAAAACGGTGGAATGTTATGTTGATGACATCGCGGTAAAAAGCCGCACTAAAGGTGATCACGTAGCGGACCTGAAGGTAGTCTTCGACATCATGCGGGCTCATCAATTGAAGATGAATCCCACGAAGTCCTTCCTGGGGGTGGCCAGTGGCAAATTCTTAGGATTTGTTGTAACCTCCACCGGAATCCACTTGGACCCGGAAAAGATCCGCGCTATCCAGGAGATGCAACCCCCGAAAAGCCTCAAGGAGCTCAGGGGATTACAAGGACGATTGGCGTACATCCGCAGGTTCATCTCAAACCTTTCCGGAAGATGCCAACCCTTCGCTAAGCTGATGAAGAAGGGTGTCTCATTCATTTGGGATGACGCTTGCCAACAAGCGTTCGAGGAAATCAAGCAATACCTCACCCAACCACCAGTCCTTGCAGCTCCAGTATCCGGAAAGCCGTTTCTGGTGTATGTCCGAGCAATGGATCATTCTTTAGGAGCTCTACTAGCTCAGAATGATGAAGAAGGACGTGAGCAAGCAATCTACTATCTAAGTAGAACAATGATCGGAGCCGAACATCGGTATAACCCGATCGAGAAGGAATGTTTGGCACTGGTGTTCGCTATCCAGAAAATGCGACACTATCTGGTAGGCCAAACTATAAATGTCATATCAAAAGTCAACCCTCTGAGGTTACTTATGACTAAACCTTCATCGCTAAATGCCGACTGGCAAAATGGGCCATATTGCTATCACAATATGAGATGCATTTTCTGCCACAAAAAGCTATTAAGGGACAAGCGGTGGCGGACTTCTTAGCTGAACACCCAGATCCGAGGGCAGTCAAACTCTACGAGGATCTCCCAGATGAAGTTGCCGAAGTCTACCAGACTCAGACATCGTTCGAAAGTCAAGTATGGCAACTTTTCTTCGACGGTGCATCAAGAACAAGCCCGAAGGGACACATAGTAGCGGGAGTAGGAGTGATACTCGTCTCCCCACAAAATTATGTGATTCCCCGAGCTGTCTCACTGACCGAGCCTTGTTCCAATAATGTGGCGGAATACAACGCTCTTTTGATTGGGATGCAATTCGCCGATGAGATTGGCGTTAAAAATCTCGAGGCATACGGCGACTCCAAGCTCATCGTCAGCCAAGTTCGCGGGGAGTACGAAGTCAGACATGAAGACTTAGTACCCTATTACAATGCAACTATCCGCATGGCCGAGGGATTTACAAGCTTCTACATCGACCATGTACCACGCAGGCAAAATGCGCACGCCGATGCACTCGCATCCCTGGCTGCCTCCCTAGCTCTTCCAGCTGGAGCAATGGAGAAGATATTCGTCTACAGCCACGACCTGTATTGCCCGAGAAATGCTCTCGAGGATTATCAGGAGTCAACGGGAGGTCGTCACTGCGAAGAAGCACTTGAAGCGTCAACCGGTCCAGAGTGTAGAGACTGGCGGTTCCCCTACATTGATTTCGTCTTGTATGGCATCCTGCCTGAAGACGCCAAAGAAGCGGCTGCCATTCGAAGGAAAGCCCCCAAATTCTATTATAATGCGATTACGCGAACATTGTATCGTCGATCGCATGACGGGATCTTACTCCGGTGCCTCTCACCAAACGAAGCACAAGAGGTATTGAAAGAGGCCCATGACGGTATGTGTGGAGCCCATCAACCTGGCCCAAAATTGGCACATCGACTCCAAAGATTGGGTTACTACTGGCCCAAGATGATTGCCGACGCCGTCACCTATGCCAAAAGATGTCACGCCTGCCAAGTGCACGGCGACTTCATCCATCAAGCACCAGGCTACCTCCACTCTACGGCCTCTACCTGGCCGTTTGAAATGTGGGGCATGGATGTGGTCGGACCTATCAGCCCGCCATCATCAAAAGGACATCGGTTCATTCTGGCAATAACCGATTACTTCTCAAAGTGGGCCGAAGCCATTCCTTTGAAGGAGGTCAAGTCGTCGAACGTGATCAAGTTCGTGAAACATCACGTTATTTACCGTTTCGGTGTGCCTCGGCGAATTGTTCATGACAATGGACCCCAGTTCATCAGCCAAGCTTTCCAGAGATTCTGCGCTAAGTTCAGAATCCAGAGTGTGTCCTCAACGGCATACTATCCTGCCGCCAATGGCCTCGCAGAAGCTTTCAACAAGACTATTGGCAAGCTTCTCAAGAAGTTCGTCTCGAAAAGTCAACGAGACTGGGACGACAAACTGGGTGAATGCTTATGGGCCTACCGCACAACTGTGCGAACCCCAACTAAAGCCACGCCGTTTTCTTTGGTATACGGATGCGAAGCCGTGCTCCCACTGGAAATCCAAATTCCATCTCTACGCGTCGCCTTGACAGCGGAGATGACGACAGAGGAGAAGCATCGACAGCGACTCCAGGAACTGGAGGCCTTAGACGACAAGCGTCTGCAAGCCCAACAGCAAATCGAGCTCTACCAGGCTCGAATCACCAGAGCCTTCAACAAGAAAGTTAAAGTGCGAACTTTCAAGAAAGGCGACCTAGTCTTAGCCGTCAGAAGACCCATGGTAATGACGCACAAGACAAAAGGAAAATTCCAACCCAAATGGGAAGGACCATTTGTAGTAGAGTCAGTCTACTCAAATGGATCATATCGCCTCATAACCTCGAATGGCGATACACTCATGATGCCTATTAACGGCAGGTTCCTGAAGAAGTACTATCCCTAGATGGTATCCTTCCGCCGATCAAGTTAAAAGTACACCTCTGATCAAAACATCCGACGCCTCCGACGGCTAAGGTAGAGGAAAATGTTGGCTTTTAAGCCCAACATAAGTCTTCGACAACTCATCATGCTGAGGGAAATAGCATGGCCAGCCAAACTCAAACGGTAGTTGGTAAAGGCATATCAAACCCGTTGACAGCTGAGGATTTGCTAAAAATCCTAAGGGACATGTTCCCATTTGATCCGACGCCTCCGACGGCTAAGGATAGAGGAAAATGTTGGCTTTTAAGCCCAACATAAGTCTTCAACAACTCATCATGCTGAGGGGAATAGCATGGCTAGCCCAACTCAAACGGTAGTTGGTAAAGGCACCTCAAATCCGTTGATAGCTGAGGGTTTGCTAAAAATCCTAAGTGGATTTAGCTCCATTCCTTCCTCCAAAATCCCCTACCAATTCTCATCCACAGAATGGTAGGTCTACAAAATACAACCATTACTAAGTTAACACTATACCTTGGTAATAAGAAACCCCTTGTAGAGTACAAATCTTGCTTGTCAAATCTTGCTTGTCAACTCTACATTTTGCCAAGTTAACACTACACCTCTGGCACTTCAAATCTCACTTGTCAATTCTCACCAATAGAATGACAGGTCCTCAAAATTGCTCTTATCATGAGGCAATTTTTGTCAAGTTAATATCACACCTCTGACAAATTACTGTTAAAGTTCACACCACACCTCTAAACAGTAATCAAGTTTCTGCCAGGTTTAATATTACACCTCTGACAGTCACTCTTCTTCAGACTTCCATATCGAAGCTGAAATGATGATGCTAAGTTAACACCACACCTCTAGCATCCAAGTCATTGCTAAGTTCAACAATACACCTATAGCCATGACTTTCCTCGGACTTCCTTATCCAAGCCGAGATGACCAATGCTAAGTTCAACATTACACCTCTAGCATTCCCTCATTGTCAAGTTAAACATTACACCTATGACAGTGACACTTCTGAGTTAAGTTAATATCACACCTCTGACTCACATCCTTGTCAAGTTAATATTACACTTCTGACAAGACCACTTTCAACCCGTTAAGTTAATATCACACCTCTGACGGTAACAAACTTTCCTAGATTCCCCACGAGTCTAGTCCCACTTGTTATTCTCTTCAGCAGAATAACAAGTCTACCTAAAAACATTGTTAGGTTAATACTACACCATCAACAGTGTTCCCCTCAAATCCCCAGTTAAGCTCAATCAGTTAATCCAAACACTTGATAAAAGTTCACCCTCCCTGGGGGTACCAATTCTACTTGTCACTTTCTCTTATAAAGTGGCAGGCCCACCAAAGATTATTTCATCTCTGTCAAGTTAATATTACACCTCTGACAGTACTGTGGAAGTTCCTGAAATAGGATCTCTTCCTCCACAAAGTTTGACTTATTAAGTTACCATCATAATTTTAACAAAGTCAAAGATTCTTTGCTTCTACGAGTCTAAGACAAAAAGTTCAAGACAAGGAAAGAGGCAAAAGAAAAGTGTCGCTTTTATTTATTTCCAAACATATGAAAGTGATACAAAACGCTCTCTTATACAATAAGATGGAGTGTTACAGTAAAACGCTCTCTTATACAATAAGATTGAGTGTTACAATTAAGGAGTACAAAGAAGTCCCTCTCTCTCTCTCTTAGAGGTTGCACTCACTCCTTATAAGTCGCGTCTGATTCCAAGTGCGCGATGTTTTGTGGCTACAATAGAAGCTGGTTACACCACGATGCATGATGTAAACATCGAAAGCGCCCTAGCTGACTAAGCTAAGAGCAATGGTGTTCTTGAGGTCTGGTGGCAACAGAAAGTCCTGCAACCCTTCGTTTATGAACATCTCTTCCCCCAGCAGGCCATCCAACGGACATAGACTGTCCTTGATGTGACTTCTGGAGTGGGAGAGGAAGAGGATCTTGTCCGCCACCACAACCGCCGGAGCCCTCATCGCCGTCATGCATAGCCTGACCATCTCTTGCCAGCAGGCATGAATGGTGAAGCAGATCAGAAGAGACCTTGGCGAGGGTTGGGTCCTCGTCAGAGATGTAATATACTCTCTTATAGGTGACGAGGACCATAATATACTCTCTATAGGTGAACATCGAACAAGTTCGCCGGCCAAAGCATCCTTCCAGAGGCCCAGCAAACCAGCAAGTCTACCTGCAAGGAATGAAACAAAGGAATCAGAACAATCTGCAACTTAGTATGTTTCAACAGAGAAAAACTAAGTCGCAAATGCAGACTGCAGACGCGGGAATGATCCACGCAGTCAGCCAAGCAGGCGCGGGAATGATCCACGCAGTCAGCCAAGCAGACGCGGAGTGACCCATGCGGTGAGCCAAACTGCTGCGTCAGCGGAGACAAACGCGAATCAAAACGCGGTCTCATTCTACGCCCAAGTCTAAAGCACAGACGCCAAAAAAGGCACAGACGCCGAAGGTTGCCATCTCCTTGTTGAGTGAACAAGAGTTGCAAGGCTCGGGTCTGAAACTTTTTTGAATTCGTCTAAGGCAGTAGCCATAAAACGCGCCAGACAGTGGCTTTGAAACGCAAACTTTGTGAACAAAACCAGCGCCAAGTGACAAGGATTTCAGCACTCGCGTCCAGAGAGGAAGTTGGCGGCGCAAATTCCAGAAGGAATGCACCAACTCATACTTCATGGGAAAATTCCAGATAGTGATGATGCCAAAGTACAGGCCATGGTAGAATAAAATATCATGGCTAATCGGGACGGCGTACCAACAGAGGCCTCTACCAAGAGTCGGGCTCTCTGCGTCCAAACGCGGACATGAAAGGCGATCAAAGAGACGCTTCCGTTTGAAGAGACCAAACAGAAGCATGAAAGCTCTGGGTCATCTTCATCCACAGAGGCACCTTCATCCATGGAGGCAAACCCCTGATAGGGTCCTTGAAGAGAGAAGGCAGAGTCCCTTGGCGTACTCGTTCTCAAACAGAGCACAGTCTGAGCAGCCGCTGTTAGAGGAAGAGGGTTAGCCCTATTTATAGGCAGACCCTAATAACTGCTATTAATGGTGCATCAATCAGAACCGTCGCGCACGACTGTCAAAGCCCAATGGAGGACTGACGCGTGGAGCGTCGCTTTGGGAACCGTCGCAGACACCGGTTTCCAACCGCCAGCGCCGGTTTTGCATTAAAGAGCGTTAAAACGCCCAAGTCCAATGAAAAATTGACGCGTGGACAACCGCCTTGGAAAACAACGGATGACCCGGTTTCCCAAACGTCGGTGAAGACCTGACGTCCAATCGTCAGTGAAGACTTGACGGTCAAAGATCTCACAAAATCTTTAAGTCAGGCTGCATCAAACGCAGACAGCAAAGTCGCGTCCGGCTGCATTAAACGCAGATGGGAAAGCCGCGTCTAAGAATCCGCGTCACCGTTCTCAAATTAAAAGGCATTCACCCGCGCTTTAAAGGAGCGTCCACGTGACTCAAAATCGCGTCCTTTCAGCAAACAATGCTGCGTCCCTCGCGTCTGCCCTATCTGCGTCTTACTCAGCGAGACCAATTCGAGGTTCACTCTGTGATTGACGCTGCGTCTCATCAAGAGGACTTAGTGAAATCTAAGTTCCTATGGAATGATGACCGCGTCTCACCCTGCCGCGTCTCATCAAAAGGACTTAGTGAAATCTAAGTTCCTATGGAATGATGACCGCGTCTCACCCTGTGATTGACGCCGCGTCTCAGCAAAAGGACTTAGTTCTATCTAAGCTCCTACGGAATGATGACCGCGTCTCACTCTGTGGATCAATGCCGCGTCTCATCAAGAAGACGTAGAGTCTACGCCGCGTCTCATGAAAGAACTTAGTCTCGCCTAAGTTCAATCTTCACAGCCAGTGATCAGGAAGTTGAATTCATCCACAGCTAAACAAAGAAGATGGAACAAAAACTTCAAAAACTTTTATTATATCGAAAATAGTAAGAGTGGATACAAACACTCTAACAGAGTGTCATCTTCTTTACAAAAAAAAAAGGGGAAAAGAAGGGGAAACGGCTAAAAGTCCCGATCCGGCAAAGAACGGATACGTTCCCTGAGGCGATGCATCTCGTGCTGACGTGCCTTCTCAGCCTCCATCATGGCTTGGACCCGCAGCTCCTCTTCAGATAGGAAGGGTTTTGCAGCCAGCTGCGCTCGCAAAGATTCCACCCTGGAAGCATGTAGAGACAGACTCTCTTCAGCTCGCGCTTTAGCCGCCTGTTGCCCCGCAAGTTCCTCTTTGATGGTAACAAGCTTCTTCTCATTGATCGCAAGCACAGCTTCTGCCTTGGCAATGGTGTCCCGAGCCTTGGCAATGGTGTCCCGAGCACTGATGATGACGTGCTCCGTGCTCTGCATGACAATCTCGGATTCCCTTGAATCGTCAGTTAGTTTCTGACATTCAGCCTGGGAATATTCGAGGCTGCGGATCTCTGCATCTATTTGTGCCTCTGCCTCCTGTCGCTCTTGTTCTTGAGCAGCTAAGAGCCGGGCTAGGGTGGCCTGGGCCTCACTAGAAGAGCTGGCATTTTCAAAGACTTCAGCTCGTGCAGGTCGTCTCCCAGTTGCTCCACCACCCGCAGACATGCCTGGGCAAGTGAGGGGCCTCCGTTAATTCGACGTTCTCGGCCAGATTTCTGAGAAGCGTCCGGGCAAAATTGAAGGAGCTGCTTCCACGTAAGATGAGGTCAATACATGATCCCATCGAAGCAAAGAATTGTTGCACCATCTGGCGTGCCAGTTCCCCCATATCGTCACCACCTGGGAAGCTTCCCGACCCCTTTTCTGTCACGGTGCAAGCCGGCTCTTTTTGCGCAAGAGTCGTGCTGACCGTCGATACGTCAAGAGCGAGACCGACCACTGGCGCTTCTGGGGGTGTTATCTCTGCAGGAACCTCCACAGCTAATGATGGCGCAACCTCTTCAGAAGCTTCAGCCGAGACCTGAGCTGCGTGGCCTTCTGGAAGGGTACCGACCGTCGGACTCTCCATTTGAGCCCCCTCAGTTCTCTCTGCAAGTTATTGTGACATTAGCCACAAAGGAGAAAAGCGAAACATTTAATATATCAGAACTTCCTTACCATCTGGGAGGTCCAGAGACGCCGAATCCTTGGGCAAGTCCTGCGGAGTGGAAGTCTCCCTAGCTTCAATAGTAACCCTTCACCCGGCAGAGTGGGTTCTTCCCCGGCCTTAGGGGTTGCCTCCTCTTCCGGCAAAGGAGAAACCTCCCCGGCATCAGTAGTTGCCCCCGCTGGAGTTATCTCGGCAACCAAATCCGTGACCCCTTCTGGCTGGGTCAACTCTTGTACCATTTCCTCGATCTGCGAGGAGGGTGCAGCCTCGACATTCTCAGCCAATCCTGCAATATAAAAAGGAGAATGTTAAAGCCTCCTCTTCAAAATTAAAAAGGGAATTAGGTCAAAAGGCGAAAAGAGTACCTCCCGCGGGAACAACCGCCGGCTGCGATACCGTTGATGGCTCACCCCCGTATATTTCTTCCTCCGAGATATGGGAGAACTTTCTCGGATCAGGAAAAGTGGGTTCATCACCGTAGTCAACCTCGTCCTCAAAATCGCTTTCCCCTGAGTACGAGGAAGAAGACAGTTCAACGCGAGGAAACTCTGCAACCGGAGCCTTGCCTCCAATTACCCCAGTGGTAGGGCTGGGGTCAGCCATCCGAGGACTGGAAATGAAGACAGAAGGAGACCCAGGCTGTTGAGCTGAGGAAGACTCGGGCTGAGCTGAGATCCCAGGGATCTTGACATTGCCTCCGCTCATTATATCAACCTCTAGCTGCTCATCCTCGTCAGTGGCGGCGGATCGATCAACGAGCTCCCCTTCCTCCGCAGACCCGTGGCCTCTGCTAAGTGACCTGGGAACACGGACTAGAGGAGTTTCTTCTTCAACTATCTCTTCCTCCCTCAGTGCCTCAACGACAGCAGGGATCTCTTCAGATTGAGAGACTTCGGTTGTCAAGTCTCTTCGAACCTTCTTCGGAGCAGGTTCAGCAGTGGGAGTAGAGCCTTGACGACGCTTGCTCACCGCCTGTCGAGACTTAGTTGCTTGCGGCTCTGCCCTAGTCGCTTGTGGCTCCGCCCTTGGTGGTCGTGGCTCCATGGCTCGTGGCTCCCTTCTCATTCTTCGCCCGACCTCCTTTTGGGCCTTCAGGTACTGTTCTACGAGTTTCGTCGGTTTACTAGAATCCGTCCTTGCCTCGAGACTTGCATTGATGCTCTCGATGCATGAAGACGCCGGAAAAAAGTCTGGTGTTTGGATGGCCTGGGAGTACCAAGTGCAGAAGCTGAAGCTCGTACGGCACTTGGGCCCTTCGAGAGGTAGACGAAAAGTTACTCCCGTCCCTCCAGCCACACTATAGTACCAGGCCCGGGCACCCTCGAACAGGTTCCCTTCGAAGGCGAGTCGAGCATTGGGGTTCCCGACATAGAGCTGATCATAGCCGAACTGTCGAGCAAAGCGATTCGGCATGTACGGCTCAATGGTGCATGACGTCCCTTGCCGGAAAAGCACATATCCGGGCCGGATATTGAGCAACCACCAGAAGGCTCCCGCGGATAACCTCGTGAAGTCATCTGGGCCAACAGAATCAACAAGTAGATCCCCGAGAGATGCACCAGGGATCTGGGGGAGGCAGCGATTGAGCTGGTAGTTCGCAGGGTCTGAAAGGCACTTCCGGACGTAATATATATAAGGATCACGCCATTTCGAACCCTCCAACCGCTGTACAAAAGGGACAGAACTCTCCCTCCAACGCACCGCCGTCATCAAGGAAGGGCAATGCATCACGTACCAAGCCATGAGGTACGTGTAAGGCAGCTCGACACGAGGGTTGGGACGCTTCACCGTCGGACTCCCCTCTGAGTCAACATACGGCTTTCCCTCGGAGTCTGCAGTTTTCGGTGGCTCGCAGAAACTCTTAGTGAGCGCCCGCAGCCCGCTCTGAATACCAGCCGCCACGGCCGGGAGAAGGGCTATGGGGTTGCCATGAGCCAGGAGCACCGCCGGGTACACCACGTCAGCAACAATGACTTCATGTGGCAGCGTGGGCACCACACAGCGCTTCAGCCACAGCATCAGAAAGCCCGCCAACAGCGCCCGATCGGAGATAGGGGTCCGGGCTTGATGGTGAAAGCTCTCAAAAACCAAGTCAGGGTCGAAACCGTCCTCATTCGACTCCGTGGTGTAGAAACTGTCAGAAGCCTGGTCGATCCTGTCTTCAACCTCCCTGTCGGAGCTGGGAGCCAATCGAGTTATCCGATGGTCTTTGGTGTTGACGTTGTCGAACAAGTAACTGGCCCAAGACAGTTGCTTGACTCCCTGCGACCGCCATTTGGTTATCTGGCCGCAAATGTGGAAGTGACATAGCACTTCCCAGTAGGTCTCATATATGAGGGGAAACTCCTCCTTCAAATGGTGAAGCTCCACCGTGGTCGGGACATATTCCTCATAGGGAATGTCCCCTGTCGACAGCCCCGAGACCTCATGCAGCTCGTGCAGAGCAAGGCCCATCTCCCCGACCGGAGTGAAGAACGTCCCCGTCAAAGAATTATAACGCTCTAGAATCCCGAAGAAGTTCTGAGAGCTTTGAGGGATCCCCCACTGCACGGCTCTGACCGCTGGGTACAGTCCCACACGCTTTAGCAGATCCCCGAGCTCGGTGAGGACAAAGCCGACCATCCTGCCCCACCAATAGTTCTCCGTGGAATGGACCCACCCCGGCGCACGGAACCCAACGGGATAATCACCCTCCGCTTCCATGAATGCGTTGAGGAAGGTAGTGCCAAGTTGTGGTATCTCCCCAGCCGGAACATCAGACTTGCGCGACCCAGGGAAAGGCCGATAACTGACCTGTCATGGCTATCATGACGATGCACTTTGTGGGAGCCCAAATCACCGAGAGTAATCTCAGGGACATATCGAGAGAGGTCCCATTCCATCTTCCGAGGGACGGACATGTGCTGGAAGTAGGACAGCGGGAACATCCTCTCCATGTTCGGAAGAAAGAATCTTCCACCCCTTATTTGACGGAGCCATTTGTAAGTCCCGTCATATACGCTATGGCCGCCATCGTGGATACGATCTCCGAAGAAGAAGGCAGGCTTCTCCAGTTTGATGCCAGCATCCGTTGCAAATGCTGCATCAGTCATAAGCACCCGAAGAGTCCTCATGTCAACATTCGAGAGCCTCTCCCCACGAGCCTGCGACTTGTCAGCTGTCACAGGAACAGTCCTCTGTAACACAAAGGTCAAGTCCCGGTCAGCACCCCCTACATGTCCAAAGTGGCGCTTCTTGGCGAGTGAAGTAGCAGGGCGTGGCGCTGCAAAAAGAAAAGGACACTTAGTTAGATACTCTATCAAAAGCAAGAAAAAATGCTAAGTGTTCATAATCCGAACGCAGAAGAGACACTGGACGCAGGAATTATCAAATCCGCGTCCAGACCTGCGCATCCACGCAGAAGAGACACTGGACGCAGGAATTATCAAATCCGCGTCCAGACCTGCGCATCCACGCAGAAGAGGCACTGGACGCAGGAATTATCAAATCCGCGTCCAGACCTGCAGGATCGGCGTCTCCACAACATTCTCCTTGATGTCACTTCTGGGGTGCGAAAAGAAGGGAGTTATCCACCTTAACCCTTCCATCACCATAATCGCCAGAAGTTAAGGAGGGTAACTCCCTTCCTTTCACATCCCCAGATGTCAAAGTGCTTGGACTCGGGTGCCAGATTCATCAAAATCAACAGCTGACGAAACAGAACGCAAGGATCAAATCCGCGTTCTGTAAACTAAGTCCGCGTCTGAATCCTTCACAATTAGAAAATATTCTAAGTGAAGAATCTGAAGCGCAGGACCCAATGGCGCGAGGGTCCAAACCCGCGTCATGGTTATCAACCCAAAGACTGCGTCTGGGAATCAACACGATTTAAATTCGTGTGTTAAGGGTTCTTAAAGGTTCTTTGAACTTCCTTTAATGGCGAAACTTCCGCCTAAAAGGCATTTACCTTGGAGACCTTGGAGAACAACATCCTGCGCAGAGGAGGAGCTGCCCCTCCGGGCCTCGGCGACGGTCGCCTTTGAAGAAGAAGCAATCGGCTTGGTCTTGGGAGCCATGGCCAATTCGATCCGAGGTTCAAACAGATGAACTGAAGAGGAAGTTCTCTTTCTTAATCTTATCAGCGAGTGCGTTCGGAGAAGAAGAGGAATCTTCCCAACTGTGGCCTTTTATAGGCACAAGGATTCGCGAAGATACGCGGCGTATGGCCCGATGAATTCTGCGGCGAATCTCCGCTCGACGCGTGGAACAAAATCACTTTAACGCACAGAGAAGATCATGCGCCACGACTCGGCAGTGAATCGTCGCTCGACACATGGCACGGATCATTTAATGCGCCAGGAAATCCGCGCGCCAAAAGGCGAAATCCCGTCGGTTCCCCAGGCCAACTGCAGAGCAATCATGACGCGGCACGGACTCGCACCCGACGGCCATGTCTCTTCGATGGATATGCCCCGTCAGCATCGCCATAAATGCGCCCAGACAATCGCGTCTATATTCAAAAGATGCGTCTCTCCGAAGTTCGCGTCTTCAGCTGAACATCGCGTCTGCCTTATGAAGATCAGTCGCGTCTCCATTGCCAAAGGACGCACTTTACAGAAATCGCGTCTTTACAGCAGTACCATCTCCGCTTTTTGAAAAAGAACCTGCGTTCGGCCTCCTGCTTCTGCAAAATCAGTTCAACAGTACACTGACGCAAGCAGACGACCAACCACTCCTGGCTTAAAGCGCGCCAGTGACAGACTAAAAGCAATCGGGGAGGTTTAGACTGTGCATCTAGACACTCAACATGATCAACTCTGGGGGCTTCAAAGAGTTCAACAGTACACTCACGAAGACCAACTCCAGATAAGATTAAACCCGGAGCATCAACAGTCTAGTCATGAAGGCGAACTCAGCTAGAGTCCAAAGTATTTCGAAATCCGTCCCAGTTGCGGAATATCGAAAACTTTGGAGGGGGTTCTGTAGGCTGTCTAAAAATCACCAAGACAAGCCACCAAAACGCAGAGATCCAAGATCCAGGCGCAAGGCTAAATGTGACAATCAAGACGCGAAAGTCCAAGCCCGCGTCTCAGCATCAAGGCGCGTTGGCTCAACGCCCGCGTCTCAGCATCAAGGCGCGTTGGCTCAACGCCCGCGTCTCAGCAACAAGGTGCCCGCACCTTGGTTGTAACCACCCCGATTATGGCGCCATCCACCGCCCATGTAGCGGGGAAGTTGGCCCTCATCGTGGAGCACTTTTAGGGGGCACGATCACCCCTAAAAACCCTATAAATAGTCCCGTCACTATTGAAGAGGGGGGGATTTTCGAAAAGAAAAAGGAGAGATCATCAACAGAGAGAGAGAGCTCGACTCTTCAAGCCAGCTTGCTGCGTACAAGTTGCTCTTCGCCTACCTTCTCTTTTAGAGTTTTGGTGGACGGGACTGAGTTACTCCTTCTACCTACCAAGGAGAAGATCCCTCGACGGTACTGACGGTCATCTGGTCAACGGAGAACAAGATTCACTCTCCACCGCCACACGAAGAACCCAGCACTAAACAAAGGGGGGATTCAAGCTTCAACATCCTCCCTCCCTTGTAACCGGAAGATTAGCCTGTTGTAATTTTTCATCTGATTCAAGGAAAAGTTGCTCCAGTCCGCTTTTACAGTTTTCCGCGTCCAACACTATTCTTCTTCATGGCCGAGTGCATCCCTTCATAGCATGGCACCTCCCTTGCCACATCTCTCAACTCCACCATCGTGGAAGCCCGCGAACACCCTCCTCTGTTGGCAGCCATGGTAGAGCACAACTGTGCACCAGCATGCCGAACTCCAGATCCACGCACACCCTCTACTAAGCCATCAACTCAATCTCTTAGTTACTCTCCATTCCCACCATACAATTTATCACTCTCCCGTCCATCACCAACAGCCGCAGCAACCACGCCCCCTCCACCTGCTGTTGCTCCCACTCGGATGGCAACCCGGGCCACATCGATTGGCCGTGAGGCTTGGTGAGTTCCTACTCCCTTTCTTTCCTTTTATATGTGTATCTATATATATTAGATGGGGGTGTGTAATTTTCATGTGTGGCGGCAACAACCAAGGCAAAGGCAACCCATGAATGTCACTGCAGCACATGGTGAAGTGCAGGGTCCCCATGCGTGAGTATCCCTTATACTCTCAAATTCTCTTCTTTCATTTTATGAGTGATTTTGATTGGTTGAAACATATAGGCATGTAATATAATTTAATTAGTATGTGTTTTATTTCATGTGCGGCAAATACCTTACTCTGAGTCGTTCTTTGGCTCTCCGCGGGATGCCGTTGATCACCGTCGGCGAGCGCGCGAACGCACCCCACGCCCTTCGCGGCGAGTTGCTCTATTCAACGACACCCTCCACGGTCCCGTACGCCTCCGTCGGAGCCTCCGTCGACGCGCCGCAAGCTCCCCGACGGCATGCTTGAA
Source organism: Agave tequilana (assembly GCA_038442645.1). Taxonomy (NCBI): domain Eukaryota; kingdom Viridiplantae; phylum Streptophyta; class Magnoliopsida; order Asparagales; family Asparagaceae; genus Agave; species Agave tequilana. The sequence continues at coordinate 74,293 of JAVJIF010000545.1, read as the reverse complement.
TTTTCTTCATGTGGGTATGTATTTACATTGTACATGTTTTAATTATTTGTTAAAGTATAAGGTATATAAATGGATGCCTATTATATATGTGTGTCTTTAATTAATTGGCTATGTATATATATATATATTAGGTGCATTCATTCATGTGTGTGTGCTGTGCTTAGTGCGTGAGCAAGTGCATGCAACTATAAAGAAATGTAAATATATATGTATGTATGTATTGTGTTTGTGTGTGAGTATGTACATGTATGTATGTACGTGTATTTGTGTGCATGTGTGGAGTGCATGTGTGAACATGTTGTGTGTGAGTGTTAATTCTTATTCCTCTCTGTGTGTTCGGGTGCGTGTTACAGCGTTTGATTCATTTGGTGAGATCCGGACCGTTGCTGGAGACCCGGATCCGATCCGGATATATGCTCGTTGTGGACCCGATACACAAGTAATTCGAAGACCGATCCATTAGATGATTCGTAGATCAGTACCAGTTCGTGCAGTGAAGACCAGACGGCGATTCGGTTCCGAAACTGCGTCATTCCAAGTGAGTGTTTGCTTTGTCTCATTTTCTTATTTACGTTATCTATGTGTATTATGTTTTACTTTATCATATCATGTGACTATTTGATTTATTTTACCAGTGTGAATATCTGTATCACTCTATGAGTCATGAGCGAACATTCACCTATTTATTTTGTTGATCAGAGTATTGATTAGTGTCATTTTCATGCGTCGGTAGATCGCCGATATTGGCTTAGGCCTAGCATTGGATACCCTGGACTGTGACTTGATTTGATCTACTATCAGTTGAACTACATTATATTTGAGGTTAGAGGACATATATTAGACATAGTGTTTATTGGCAGTTGTTGGTGATTATCCCGACTAGAATTCCCGTGGATATCGAGGAAGTGTTAGATATGACATTGCTTTACCAATATACTGATTTGCTGATATTTGGATTGGCATTGACTTAGTTAGAGTTAGAGTTGACCTATGATATATTTATATTGGATCTGATCAGTTTATAGAGGAGCTTGATCTTGTTGGATTGTCATTATGTGAGTGTATAACTTACACTTGAAATAGACATGTAACATGATCTTAGTTTTAGATTATTAGACCAAAGACTTTCGGATTTACCGTAATTATGTTGATGGAGTACTGATGATCTTACCGACGTTGGATACTAGATGTAAAGATGATCTAGATTTCTTTTTGATTGAGGACGTTACTCTCTTTAGTTATGATCTTGACTATAGTTGGAATGTATCTGGTTTTGTAATACCCCGTTCCCGGAATACGTACTTAGTTGCGTATTCAGATTTTCGATCGTATTTTTCGATTTGTTTCCTGTATTTATTCTGTATTATGAATTCCTTATATGATTGTTTTGCCTTGAATTTGGATCGGTGAACTCGGAGTCAGCCTTTGTCTGAGCCGGGGACTCGATCTCAAGAGTTTTACTTGTTTTAGACATTCTGGTTATCCGATTCGATCGATTTCAGTTTTAAACATCGTTTCCAATATTTTGGATTTTCTATGATTTTCTGGAATTTTCTGTGATTAAGTTGAAAATCTTCAAAACCGGTGTCGGCCAGTGCCGCTGACCGATTCCTGGATTTTAATTCTCAAATTGTTTGGAATTTCATGATGGTCCTTTAGACTTTATCTTTTAGAATTGCAATTCCTACTTATATTCTTTTTCTGAGAATTTTATGATTTTATGGAAATTCAAACGGAGTCGGTAGGTAGCTGATTCCAGGATTTTTAGTTTCAAAACTATAAAGTATTTCTTCAAACGGATTTCACTATTGGCCTTTATAATATTATATTGATTTTTGGGTAAATTTCAGATCATTCCGAGATACTTGAATTTCGGGCATTTTTCCAATTATCGCATATTCCAATTTCCACCTTGTCATGCCACCTCATTTCCCACTCACCCTCTCACCTAACCCCACTCACTCTCTCTCCTTCCCATGGCCGGCAAGTGGCCACTCTAGGGACACCTCACCCTCCTTTTTGCAAGAAAGCCCCTTGCATCTATCCTATTTGCATCTCCTTTGCAAAATCCCCATCATATATATTCCTTTCAATTGCAATTAAATCCTTTTCTTCCTCTTTCACTTCACCAAGAGAGAAACCCTCTCCAAATTCCCTCATCTCCTCCACAAACCCTAGCACCAAGAACCCTAATCTCTTCTCCTCCATCTCCTCCTCCAACCACAAGAGTTCATCTAGGGCATCAAGGGCATCACCTCCAACCTCCAAGGCAACTCCAAGTTCAACCTCCTCCACCTCAAGCTTCAACAACCACTCATGGGTTGAAGCCACCATCTTCTTCTTGGATCAAGCTCCAAACCCAACCCATCCAAGTGAGTACCTCACTCACCAAGACCTAGTTAACACTCCATATGATTAGGGTAGAGATCCTTGTACGCTTGCACACTAAAAATCCTATTTATAGGTCATCATACTCAAATCTAACCTTCTCATGTAAGCATATTGCTCACCAAGACTTGTGTTAGTAAATCAGGTCCCCTAATGTCATAAAAACCCCATTTTTGCCATCAAGAACAACCCCTAAGTTCAGTTCTGTAAACTGCTCCCCGACAGTATTAGTCGACTTGACCTAGAACCTAGTCGACTAGAACACTTAGCTGAAACCTAGTTTTCTGGAAAACACAGTATTAGTCGACTTACCCCGAATATTAGTCGACTGATCAACTCTCTGGAAATCTATATTAGTCGACTCCTGAATTCACCTAGTCGACTAGCCCTCCTTGGACCAGAAACCAACTCTCGGCCCAGTCGACTTAAGCCTATTTTATTAGTCGACTTGAACACCTTAGTCGACTAGCCATTTGCCTTAGTCGACTAATGTTTCCTGGAACAGTGACCCCAATTCTCTTTATCCCAGACTTAGTCGACTTGCGTACCTGTTAGTCGACTTGAAACCTATATTAGTCGACTAGTCCCTTGACCCTAGTCGACTAATTCTGACTATATGTCTTAAATGATTTCTTTTCTAAAATTGGATCTTGTCGTTGTTTATGTGTTATGCATTATGGTTTCTTGTACTTCATGACTGGTACTTTAGGACTTATTACTTGTTGGATCTTACCTCATATTACTTCACGATTTGTTAAGTGACATTATCAATCACTTGTCAATCTCGTGTTTTCTTTTAACACATGTATATCACATGACACCTAGTATGTTATCACCTGACCAACTGACATGCCGCTACCTTGCCAGACCCTATAGTTATGTCATGATTGACCCGGCCCATTCTACTTTTATTGTTATGTTTTATTGCTTGCTAGACATCACCACTCTGTCATGCTATCCCTTAAACCAAGCATGATACACTTGACTTTATGATTATCTTATTTGCGGGAACCCTGCCTTGTTTTATGGAACTAAGTGCCACATGGAACAAAGTGCCACGCCACACGGTGGGGGCCACCTCTTGAAACCCATGGGGGTCACCTCTAGAATCCACTCCCTCAGAACAAAGTGCCACATGGAACAAAGTGCCACACCACACGGTGGGGGCCACCTCTTGAAACCCATGGGGGCCACCTCTTGAATCTGAAGGGCTAATACTGTCACGTTCACTTATTCCCGTAAACTGATAATCCTTAATAAGCTACAACTTGTATGGGGTATGGGTGGAAGTGATGGATGCCGGAATGATACCTTGCTTATAGTGATGGATATGATATATGCGGCGGAAAGTTATAGTGGGACTTAGGGCCCACACGATTACCTATAGGGGGACTTTGGGCCTCCAAACCGGTCCCAGGTGGTGGGAACCGTTGGGCCACTAAACTGGTCCCCGGTGTATGAGTGCCACTATAAGAGGTGATATCAGTTCTCCATCTACTTCCGTTAACAAACCTCGAATAGCTTATATATGGATGTATGTGAGTTGGGATCGATACCGAAACACATACCTAGATATATGGGTTAGGCGAGTAATAATAATAATAGATGTCAGTCGTGTTCTCTGTTATAATTACCGTTATGTGTACCAGCTATGATTCCTGTCTTAGTTCCTGTTATGACTATTATTTACTTGTCGTGATTCCAGTGATGATTCCGGTTATTGGATTATGTCTTTCCCATTATGATCCTTGTCATCTTGTTTTGTATTCTCGTTATGATTATAGTATGATTTGCAACTCTGATTCTATATGCTTGGATTACTGTGGCATGAGACAAAAGGTATATATATGAGGGTTTCCTTGTTTGGATTATTCCTTCGATGTACTAGTCTCATGGGACCGTAACCTAAGCGTATACAATCAATTTTGCGTGTGATCAGTTTTACTTCGGATTTCCTGTTTTACGATTATTACGTTATATCCGTCCTTACATACTATACTTGTGTTCTAACCCCTATTCATGTCTCTTAGCCACTTGGCTGTAGCACATTTATTGTTATATGTCTTGACCCCTTGGATTTGCACATTCAGATTCCGGAGCTTGGGTCGTAGTGGAGTTGTCCACTGTAGATTGAGCTTCTCTTGTGAGCTGGACGACTATTCCCAGTTCCTCGTGCCAGACTCCTCCTTTTTACTCACGGGATCTTCATCCTACTCGTGAGCCCTTTTGTGTTCTTCTTGTATATGTTACTTTTGGACTTGTTATGATAAAAGACATATGTAATATGTAATGTTTATCATATACTGTGATGACTTTGTATTGTACCTTTATGTTGGCATATATATGTGTGTATACCATGCTTTGCGTTGCACTCTGATCCTTTCTTGTTGTACTTTATGCTTAGCGTATATGCGTGGGGGCACTCCCTGACCTACGTATATACGTCGCAGTGACGTCCCCGTATCTGTGAAATCGGGCGTCACAGGTGGTATCAGAGCTTAGGTTCTTACCTCCATAGTACAACAAGTAGCAAATTCTAGAAATTTGCGGATGCCAACATCAATGTACAAAGTTGTCTAGTCTTTTGATTTATCTAGTCCCTCTTGATTCCGTCCTTCATATCCTGAAATCCTTCCCTTCCATTTTCCAGCTCCTTCCAGTCTATCCATACCTAGTATCGATGGAGAGGAGATCGGGTCGCAGCAACTCCGGATCAGCATCGAATGGAGCAGCGGGAGAGAATGTGGATATATTGAGGGTTATCCAGATGATGATGGAGAACCAGCAGCAGCAGACCGAGCTTCTCCGGCAAGAGATAGCAGCACCTAAGGAACAGAGGCCGGGGAACATATCAGACTTCAGGAAGCTGCAGCCAGCCATATTTACAGGAGGAGAGAAACCCTTGGATGCTGAGCAATGGCTGACGGACACATCAGACTTGTTGAATGCAGCCCGTGTCCCAAAGGAGAACCAAGTTGAGGTTGCCAAGATTCAACTAAAGGATATAGCAGGACTTGGTGGTTAGCAGAGGAGGCCAGATTGGAGAAGCCTGTCACTTGGGACACCTTCTCCAAGAGTTTTTACAGCAGATTCTTCCCTGTCACAGCCCAGAAGGACATGGAAGAGCAATTCATCAGACTTCGGCAAGGGAACAAGTCCGTGGATGAGTATGCCGCGGAATTTCTGAGACTCAGCCGCTTTGCTCCGTATATGGTGACAGATGAGGAGAAGCGAGCAAGCAGGTTTCAGCAGGGTCTTCAGATGGACATTCAGATGTTCCTAATGCCCCATCATCTGAAGACATATGCGGAGGTTCTCACCAGCGCTCGAGAGGTGGAGCGTGGGTTTGAGAAGAAACAGGCAAACCAGACGAAGAACCAGGCCAAGAAGAGGCCTTTTGAGTTGATGGATGAGGAGGATGCAGATAGGGCAACCCAGGGCCCGATGATGAAGAGACCATTCCAGACCCCTCTTCCCCTGATCACATGCCATTATTGCCACAAGCCCGGGCATTATAAGAGGGAGTGTCGAGTGGCCAAAGGATTATGTTTAGAGTGTGGATCAGGGAGACACATGCTGAGGGATTGCCCACACAGGAAGGTTGGACAGGTGGCACCAGTCAGACCAGCTCATCCAGCCCCAGCACTTCCAGCGCAGCCACTGAGGAGGTACCCCGAGCCCGTTGACCGGAGAGCTCCGTTTCCACCCCAACGGTATGGCCATCAGCAGAGGGGGATGAGAGCCAGAGCAGATCAGGGCAGAGGCCAAGTTCATGCCATGGCGGCAGAGACTTCAGGTGTTGCAGCAGAGTGGGAGGATCAGCCTCCAGATCAGGGGCCTTAGGATTTCATGGTAACCACTGCCCCATTTCTTGCATTTGAGTTGGTTATCCTTCTTAATATTTTTCCATTGTCATTCTATCATTGTTCATTCTGGTCCTTCCTGTATTCATCCTATCCCCTGTTTTGGTTTTATGAAGCCTTCATTCGTGCCCTTGTCCCCTTTGTGTTCAATTTATCCCCTTAACGAAATTGCGAGGACGCAATTTTTATAAGGTGGGTGGATTGTAATACCCCGTTCCCGGAATACGTACTTAGTTGCGTATTCAGATTTTCGATCGTATTTTTCGATTTGTTTCCTGTATTTATTCTGTATTATGAATTCCTTATATGATTGTTTTGCCTTGAATTTGGATCGGTGAACTCGGAGTCAGCCTTTGTCTGAGCCGGGGACTCGATCTCAAGAGTTTTACTTGTTTTAGACATTCTGGTTATCCGATTCGATCGATTTCAGTTTTAAACATCGTTTTCCAATATTTTGGATTTTCTATGATTTTCTGGAATTTTCTGTGATTAAGTTGAAAATCTTCAAAACGGTGTCGGCCAGTGCCGCTGACCGATTCCTAGATTTTTAATTCTCAAATTGTTTGGAATTTCATGATGGTCCTTTAGACTTTATCTTTTAGAATTGCAATTCCTACTTATATTCTTTTTCTGAGAATTTTATGATTTTATGGAAATTCAAACGGAGTCGGTAGGTAGCTGATTCCAGGATTTTTAGTTTCAAAACTATAAAGTATTTCTTCAAACGGATTTCACTATTGGCCTTTATATATTATTATTGATTTTTGGATAAATTTCCAGATCATTCCGAGATACTTGAATTTCGGGCATTTTTCCAATTATCGCATATTCCAATTTCCACCTTGTCATGCCACCTCATTCCCACTCACCCTCTCACCTAACCCCACTCACTCTCTCTCCTTCCCATGGCCGGCCAAGTGGCCACTCTAGGGACACTTCACCTCCCTTTTTGCAAGAAAGCCCCTTGCATCTATCCTATTTGCATCTCCTTTGCAAAATCCCCATCATATATATTCCTTTCAATTGCAATTAAATCCTTTTCTTCCTCTTTCACTTCACCAAGAGAGAAACCCTCTCCAAATTCCCTCATCTCCTCCACAAACCCTAGCACCAAGAAACCCTAATCTCTTCTCCTCCATCTCCTCCTCCAACCACAAGAGTTCATCTAGGGCATCAAGGGCATCACCTCCAACCTCCAAGGCAACTCCAAGTTCAACCTCCTCCACCTCAAGCTTCAACAACCACTCATGGGTTGAAGCCACCATCTTCTTCTTGGATCAAGCTCCAACCCAACCATCCAAGTGAGTACCTCACTCACCAAGACCTAGTTAACACTCCATATGATTAGGGTAGAGATCCTTGTACGCTTGCACACTAAAAATCCTATTTATAGGTCATCATACTCAAATCTAACCTTCTCATGTAAGCATATTGCTCACCAAGACTTGTGTTAGTAAATCAGGTCCCCTAATGTCATAAAAACCCATTTTTGCCATCAAGAACAACCCCTAAGTTCAGTTCTGTAAACTGCTCCCCGACCAGTATTAGTCGACTTGACCTAGAACCTAGTCGACTAGAACACTTAGCTGAAACCTAGTTTTTCTGGAAAACACAGTATTAGTCGACTTACCCCGAATATTAGTCGACTGATCAACTCTCTGGAAATCTATATAGTCGACTCCTGAATTCACCTAGTCGACTAGCCCTCCTTGGACCAGAAACCAACTCTCGGCCCAGTCGACTTAAGCCTATTTTATTAGTCGACTTGAACACCTTAGTCGACTAGCCATTTTGCCTTAGTCGACTAATGTTTCCTGGAACAGTGACCCCAATTCTCTTTATCCCAGACTTAGTCGACTTGCGTACCTGTTAGTCGACTTGAAACCTATATTAGTCGACTAGTCCCTTGACCCTAGTCGACTAATTCTGACTATATGTCTTAAATGATTTCTTTTCTAAAATTGGATCTTGTCGTTGTTTATGTGTTATGCATTATGGTTTCTTGTACTTCATGACTGGTACTTTAGGACTTATTACTTGTTGGATCTTACCTCATATTACTTCACGATTTGTTAAGTGACATTATCAATCACTTGTCAATCTCGTGTTTTCTTTTAACACATGTATATCACATGACACCTAGTATGTTATCACCTGACCAACTGACATGCCGCTACCTTGCCAGACCCTATAGTTATGTCATGATTGACCCGGCCCATTCTACTTTTATTGTTATGTTTTATTGCTTGCTAGACATCACCACTCTGTCATGCTATCCCTTAAACCAAGCATGATACACTTGACTTTATGATTATCTTATTTGCGGGAACCCTGCCTTGTTTTATGGAACTAAGTGCCACATGGAACAAAGTGCCACGCCACACGGTGGGGGCCACCTCTTGTCTTGAACCCATGGGGGTCACCTCTAGAATCCACTCCCTCAGAACAAAGTGCCACATGGAACAAAGTGCCACACCACACGGTGGGGGCCACCTCTTGAAACCCATGGGGGCCACCTCTTGAATCTGAAGGGCTAATACTGTCACGTTCACTTATTCCCGTAAACTGATAATCCTTAATAAGCTACAACTTGTATGGGGTATGGGTGGAAGTGATGGATGCCGGAATGATACCTTGCTTATAGTGATGGATATGATATATGCGGCGGAAAGTTATAGTGGGACTTAGGGCCCACACGATTACCTATAGGGGGACTTTGGGCCTCCAAACCGGTCCCAGGTGGTGGGAACCGTTGGGCCACTAAACTGGTCCCGGTGTATGAGTGCCACTATAAGAGGTGATATCAGTTCTCCATCTACTTCCGTTAACAAACCTCGAATAGCTTATATATGGATGTATGTGAGTTGGGATCGATACCGAAAACACACCTAGATATATGGGTTAGGCGAGTAATAATAATAATAGATGTCAGTCGTGTTCTCTGTTATAATTACCGTTATGTGTACCAGCTATGATTCCTGTCTTAGTTCCTGTTATGACTATTATTTACTTGTCGTGATTCCAGTGATGATTCCGGTTATTGGATTATGTCTTTCCCATTATGATCCTTGTCATCTTGTTTTGTATTCTCGTTATGATTATAGTATGATTTGCAACTCTGATTCTATATGCTTGGATTACTGTGGCATGAGACAAAAGGTATATATATGAGGGTTTCCTTGTTTGGATTATTCCTTCGATGTACTAGTCTCATGGGACCGTAACCTAAGCGTATACAATCAATTTTGCGTGTGATCAGTTTTACTTCGGATTTCCTGTTTTACGATTATTACGTTATATCCGTCCTTACATACTATACTTGTGTTCTAACCCCTATTCATGTCTCTTAGCCACTTGGCTGTAGCACATTTATTGTTATATGTCTTGACCCCTTGGATTTGCACATTCAGATTCCGGAGCTTGGGTCGTAGTGGAGTTGTCCACTGTAGATTGAGCTTCTCTTGTGAGCTGGACGACTATTCCCAGTTCCTCGTGCCAGACTCCTCCTTTTTACTCACGGGATCTTCATCCTACTCGTGAGCCCTTTTGTGTTCTTCTTGTATATGTTACTTTTGGACTTGTTATGATAAAAGACATATGTAATATGTAATGTTTATCATATACTGTGATGACTTTGTATTGTACCTTTATGTTGGCATATATATGTGTGTATACCATGCTTTGCGTTGCACTCTGATCCTTTCTTGTTGTACTTTATGCTTAGCGTATATGCGTGGGGGCACTCCCTGACCTACGTATATACGTCGCAGTGACGTCCCCGTATCTGTGAAATCGGGGCGTCACAGGTTTTGAGGAATAGATATTGATTGAATTGACTTGACCTGATAGATCTTATATGTATGTATCAGTTATGTTGCCGAGTATTGGGATATTATGACTGATCATAATAGAAGAGGGAACTGTGAAGACTTATGGTTCAGCGTAGACTGATGGAGTGAGAGAACTAAACTATGATTATTGATATATGTTGGAACGGTGTTTATTGTATTGGATTACTCGATGTGTATTGGTACTCGATGATCAAGTAACTATTGGAATTATGAGTTGGGTGTAATGACTTGGATTTATAGTTGAGTATTTGAGATTCATTAGATGATATGTCGTTGATGTTAAGTATCAGAAGTAGCTATTCTATATTACAACTGTTTGAGGACATATTAGATGTGATCTTACCTTATTAAAAGATTAGAGTTCTTGACGATTGGATGGTACATGGACCATATCAGAGTTGGACTGTGATTTGGACTGAACTAGAGTTATAGAGGACAGATGATATATTTTTTTTGTAGAAGACTTTCAGACTTGTTATTCTTTCTTTGTTAACAACTTAAGTGATGATTCATTCAGATATTGATATGGACTTGTTATGATGTTAGAGACTGGATTACACCTGTTAACAGAGATTGAGTTATTGTGATAGTGACCTAGTCGATATCAGTGTTCTTGTACTCAGAGTTACCAGATGATAGTGATCAGTTCATTAGTAGATTTGATTATCTTTCTGATGATAACGCAGATGAGAATTAGTTGGATATTCGTGAGCTGAACTTGACTGGTCATGCTTGGCACCTGACTGATAAACCTTGTATTCAGATTACTGGAAGTTACTGGGAAATGATTGTTTGACCGTAACCATGGTACAGTCCTATTGTTCATCATATACACGTTATTGTTACTGTTCACTGTTACTGATATTGTTTACCGTGTATACGATCAGTGATTGACTGTTACTGTACTGTTATTGTTACTGTTACCGTATCGTCCCAGTATTCTAGATAATATTGACATTGACTGATTTAACTGAATTGAATGAATAATAATGTAAATGGACAACTTACACCGGGATTGGGAAAATTGATGGGGGAGACAGCGTATATATTTTGGGTGGACCTAGGATACAGGTTGCGCAGCCGACTTACGGTTCCACTGCAGGGTTCCGGGGGATGACTGACATCCCATCTGTTTACTGTTCCACAGTGCTACTGTGAGTTTACTGTTCCACAGTGATACTGTGTGTAACACCCCATCCTCAGTATACGTGCACAGTTACGTATCCTGATTTTGGTGCATTTTATTATTATTATTTTATTTTATTATCTGCTATTTAAATAATTACTCATGTAGCAGTACTGCATGATTTGATCTGTTTGGTATTCAGATTTGACTAATCTTAGTTTCAAATATTATCTTTTAATATTCTAGATTTTTCATGATTTTCTGGGATTTTTCAGAGTTTATCAAAAATCCAGCCTACCCGGTGTAGACACCGTTCATAGTAGATTCCACGATTTTATTTTGAAAATGGAATTGAATTTCTGAAAACCAATTTCATCAAAAATCTTTATATAATACTTATTATTTTTGTGAATTTTTGGATAGCTTTCTGAGATACTTTAATTTTTGGTCATTCCTGGAGTTTTCGGTATTTTCCCAGATACCGAGAATTTATCCAAGTTTTCCACTTATCTCTTTTTCCATTTTTCTCTCTCCTTCCTCAAACGCGAGCTTCACCAGCTGGGTTCATCATTAATGCAGCCACCCTCTCCATGCTGCATTAATGCTTATGGGCCAATCCAACTCAAGTCCAATCACCCATGTCCTTTTGTCTTTTCTTTGAAACGCACTTCTGCGTTTTCTACTGGACGCAGCCATTGAATCCCGCGTTTGGCTCTTTAAACGGCCTAAACGCAGCCTTGGGACTTTGCAAACGCCACACTCATTGGAGGGAAAGTGATGATGGTTATTATTATAATATTTTCCTCCCTTATATATATATGCATCCCCATCTCTCTCTTCCATCTTTCCTTCATCCTTTTTGTTCCTGCAAGCTCCAACAGCAAGCTCACCACCACCAGCCCCTTTGGCCGGCCATCACAACTACTCACCATCTCCATTTTTCCATCACCAATTCCTCCACCTTCTTCTCCTCCATCTCTTCACCATTTCCAAACAACTAACTCCATCTTCTTCAACCTCTTTCACCAAGAGACACCAAAAGAACCCATCACCTCCACAAAACTTCATCACCATCTCCACCACCACCTGCACCACCGTAGCCTCCACCGAGCATACCATCTTCACCTCCTCGACGACCTCTTTCCGACGGACTATAGATTCGTCCCCCGCAACAACGTTTGCAAAATCCCGATTTGACATGGTGAACTAGACTTGCACCTCCATCTTCTACAAACTACCACAACCCCTCTCCATCAACTTGTGAGGACCGGTACCCTCCTTTGGATTGGGACCGAGTTTCTCTGCGTCGGACGCATTTTAGGCGAGTAATTCTACTCGCCAAGACTTGGATATTATTTCATATTTGTTAACAAACGCACCACTTTCTTGAAACGCACTACTTTCCTGAGACACACCACTTTCTTGAAACGCACCACTTTCTTGAAACGCACCACTTTCTTGAAACGCACCACTTTCCTGAGACGCACCACTTTCTTGAAACGCATCACTTTCCTGAAACGCACCACTTTCCTGAAACGCACCACTTTCTTGAAACGCACCACTTTCTTGAGACGCACCACTTTCTTGAACGCGACCCAACCAAACGCAGCCTTCTTAAGTCGATTTGACCCTTTACTATAGTCGACTAACTCCTTCTCTAAGTCGACTAATTTCTCTCCCTAGTCGACTAATTTCTCTCCCTAGTCGACTAATCTTGATTAATTGTTATGGTTAATTACTTCTTTGATTATGAACATTATCTTTGGGTCATTTATTATATTGCTATTTGCAAGACTTGTCACTTGATGAATATCACCTCTTATCATGCTATCTATTAACATAAGGCATGATACACTTGACCTTCATAATTATCACGATAACGGGAATGATGACCTGACATCTTGATAGAACAACTGTACTCCTGATACACATGTGATACATTATGGTACGAACCAGTACTCCTGATATACCTATATTCATGACGTTCCTGACTTGTTCTTGCTCATTCCCAGAATCTGATAAATCATCTAATAAATCATAAAATAAGACAACTTGCATCGGGTCAGGGGAAATATGCGGCTATCAATATGTGTTCGTGTTTACAGTGGTATTAGGTATGTTGTGCAACTAAATTTCCGGTCTGACCTGTGGGCCTCCAGGCGACCGAGGGAGTGCTGGCTCCCTCCTTCCTGGTACCATCATGAAAAGGGCATACATAAGTCCCTCCTGTTTGCCTTGCGGCGGGTTCCGTTACCAAGCAACGGAACAATCCTGGGCCGTGGTCCCGGGTATGCACGGGACCCACTGTAAACATAGTTCGTTGATACCCCCGCTGGTTTCCAATAACAACCTTACTTTACTTGGATATGGATCTATGTGTGCTGGGACGCTAGTTCACATAGCTAGATATCAGGGTAAGACGAGCAATAATAATAATAATAATAATAAAAGACGTTAACTGTGGTTGTTGTATGCGCTTGGATTACGGTGACATGAGATGAAGGTATATAGATGAGGGTTTCCTTGTTTGGATTATCCCCTCGAAGTACTGGTCTCATGAGGCCGTAGCTTAAGCATATACAATGCCCTTTCGTTTATGACATGCTATGCTCCTTTTACTTGCTGGATGATTCTTGATATTGTACCAACTCTCATATTCTTATTCTTATGCCACTCGGCTGTAACATGATCACTTGTTTGGGAGGTCCTGACTCCCTTGAATTTGTATGTTCAGATTCCGAACCTTGGATCGAGGTGGAGCCTTCTGTGGAAGATCAAGCTTTCCTTGCCGAGCAAGTTGACTAGTCTCGGTTTCTGTTGTACCTGACCTTCCTTTTGAGCTCGCGGGATCCCCTTTCAACTCGTGAGCATATTGTAATTATATTGTAAATCGTACTTTTGTGCTTGGCTGTGATATATGATGCATGTGATATGTAAGAGTATGTCACAACTTGTGATAACCTTGTATAATTGTATTTCTTGTGTTGGCATATGAATGGGCACTACGCTTGTCGTACTCTGATTCTTGCTTGTACTGATGCTTAACGTATATACGTGAGGGTATTTCCGACCTGCGTATGTACGTTGCAGTAACGTCCCCGTACCCGTGGGATCGGGGCGTTACAAGTTGGTATCAGAGCCTAGGCTCTCACACCTATAGTACAACCAAGCAGCAAATTAATGGAATTTGCCATTGCCAACTACAATGTACAAAGTTATCTTGTCCTTCTTGATTCCTTTCCTTGTGTCCTAAAATCCTTCCATCTTTCCAGTTTCCAGTCTCCTTTTTACCAACATAAGTATGGATAGAAGGACGGGTCGTAGCAACTCGGGCAAACATCAAACGGGCCCACGGGAGAGAATGTTGAGATTCTGAGGGTTATCCAGACTATGATGGAGAATCAGCAACAGCAGGCGGAACTTCTTCGGCAAGAGTTAGCAACTCCTAAGGAACCAAGGCCGGGGAACGTATCAGACTTTAGGCGGTTACAACCGGCGATATTCACAGGAGGAGAGAAACCACTAGATGCTGAACAGTGGCTGATCGACACCACAGATTTGTTGAACGCAGCCCGGGTCCCAAAAGAAAATCAGGTAGAGGTCGCTAAGATTCAGCTAAAGGATGTAGCCAGGACCTGGTGGCTAGCTGAAGAAGCAAGACTAGAGAAACCTGTCACTGGGAGCAGTTTTCCCAAAGCTTCTATAATAGGTTTTCCCCGCCACAGCCCAGAAAGAGATGGAGGAACAGTTCATCCGACTTCAACAATGGAACCGGTCTGTAGATGAGTATGCCGCTG
The DNA here is from genome assembly GCA_038442645.1 of Agave tequilana. NCBI lineage: Eukaryota > Viridiplantae > Streptophyta > Magnoliopsida > Asparagales > Asparagaceae > Agave > Agave tequilana. Next base: position 59,268 of record JAVJIF010000545.1, on the reverse strand, counting down.
AGTTCTTGAGGCTGAGCCGCTTCGCTCCATATATGGTGGCTGATGAAGAAAAGCGGGCGAGTAGGTTCCAACAGGGTTTGCGAATGGACATTCAAATCCTCTTGATGCCCCAACAGCTGAAAACGTATTCCCAAGTCCTTACCATAGCTCGAGAGGTGGAGCGAGGACTGGAGAAAGGGAAATCTAACATGATAAGGAATCAGACCCTGAAGAGGCCATTTCCACATACAGGGAGAGGAGGTCCATTCAGAACAGCAAGAGTCCCAGCCATGAGGCGACCGTTTCGACCAGCCCCCTTCCCAGTAACCCAACCGTTTTCTTTTTGTAGCTATTGCCAGAAACCAGGTCACTCTCGACAAAATTGCCGTAGGGCAAATGGGTTATGCCTGGTATGTGGTTCCCGTGATCATTCAATAGAAGTCTGTCCCCACAAAAGAATGAGAATGGTCAACCCAGCATTACCAGCACTTCCAGGGCCAGATGGACAGAGGAACCAAGGACCAATGGTTAGGAGGGCTCTTCCCCCTCCCCCACTACAAGCTATCCGCCCAGTCCAGAGGGGAGTTAGAAATGCAGCAGGTCGTGGAAGAGGACGAGCCTACAACTTGACAGCGGAAGAGGCCCAAACTTCTGGAGAAGTGGTAACAGGTAAGATTATGGTGCACTCTAAACCTGTCTTAGCCCTCTTTGATTCTGGCGCTTCTCATTGTTACATATCAGATAGTTTCATTGCTTTGAACTCTATACCTGTTGAATGTTTAGACCACCAGTGGGAGATTAGTACCGGTAACGGAGTAGTCATCTCTAATAGAGTTTGTGTAGACTGTCCGGTGGGACTGTGTGGCAGAACATTAACAGTGGATATGCTCGTACTAGATACTAAAGGGTACGACGTAATCTTAGGCATGACTTGGCTCAGTAAATACCATGCAGTCATTGATTGTCGAAACAAGAAAGTCATTTTCAAGATACCACTTCAGCCTGAGTTCCAATTTGAAGGAGAACACAAACCTGTCAAGGAAAAAGCACAGATGACTGCTGGTGAGATCCAGAAAAAGAGAGTACCAGTTTGGAATGAGTTTCCAGAAGTATTTAAGGAAATCTCAGGGCTTCCACCCGATAGGGTAATTGAGTTCTCCATTGATACCCTCCCAGGTACAGTTCCGATATCCAAAGCTCCATATAGAATGGCACCCACAGAGTTGGAGATTTTAAAGAAACAGCTACAAGAATACTCTGACAAAGGATTGATTAGACCAAGTGCTTCACCATGGGGAGCTCCAGTGCTATTGGCCAACAAGAAAGACGGTGGTAAGCGGTTGTGTATAGACTACAGAGAGTTAAACAAAGTTACCATCAAGAATAAGTACCCCTTACCAAGAATTGATGATCTGTTTGATCAGCTTCATGGAGCTCGGGTCTTTTCAAAATTGGATTTGCAATCAGGTTATCATCAGCTAAAGGTAAAGAAAGAAGACGTTCCAAAGACAGCATTCAGGACTCGTTATGGCCATTATGAGTTTCTAGTTATGCCCTTCAGAGTCACCAATGCCCCTGCAATTTTCATGGATTTGATGAACAGAGTGTTCTCATCATATTTGGATCAGTTTGTAGTTGTTTTCATAGATGACATCTTGATCTATTCGAAGAACGACAGAGAGCATGCAGACCACTTGAGAATAGTGTTACAGACTCTCCAACAGGAACAACTTCATGCTAAGCAAAGCAAGTGTGAATTCTGGTTAAATAGTGTGGCCTTCCTTGGACACATAGTTTCGGAAGAAGGAATTTCAGTAGACCCCAGTAAAATTCAGGCAGTAAAGGACTGGCCAATTCCAAGGACAGTAACAGAAATTAAGAGTTTTATTGGATTGGCGGATATTACAGGCGCTTTGTCCAAGATTTTTCTAAAATTGCAGCCCCGTTAACGAAGCTCACCCGGAAAGGAGAAAAATATATTTGGACCGAGGAATGTGCTGCAGCATTTAAGCAATTAAAGGAAAGACTCATTACAGCTCCAGTTTTGAGGACTCCCTCAGGAAGAGGAGGGATGGTTATATACAGTGATGCATCCGGGAAAGGCCTAGGGTGTGTACTAATGCAGCATGATCATGTCATAGCTTATGCATCCAGGCAACTGAAACCACATGAGAGAAATTACCCAACTCATGATTTAGAGCTAGCAGCAGTAATATTCGCATTAAAGATCTGGAGACATTATCTTCTGGGAGATAAGGTGTTAATCTACACGGATCACAAGAGTCTAAAGTATATTTTCACGCAGAAGGAATTAAACATGAGACAGAAACGGTGGCTTGAATTAATGGCAGATTATGATATAGACTTACAGTATCATCGGGCAAAGTCAACACAGTACCAGATGCATTGAGCAGGAAGCCAGAAAATAAAATGCTAGTACAACTTACGCAACAGAAGGAGTTGATTCAGGATATCATAAAATTGGACTTAATGATAGTACAAGGATTGATAAAACAGGACAGTTGATGACCTTTCAGATTCAATCAACCCTGATGGATGAGATTAAAGAAGCTCAAAAAGAAGACCCCAGATTACAGAAATTCAGAGCTCAGATAGAAGCTGGATTGAGAACTGACCTCCGTATTCATTCGGATAATGCCTTATATTTTGGTAATAGAATTTGTGTTCCCCAAGGAGAAGTCCGACAGAAAATTTTGGCAGAAGCACATAGTTCGGCTTATTCCATACACCCAGGAGGGAATAAGATGTATCAAGACTTGAAACAGCAGTTTTAGTGGAATGCTATGAAGAGGGAGATAGCTCAGTACGTGGCCAAGTGCTTAGTTTGCCAGCAGATAAAGATAGAACACCAGAGAACAGCTGGACTTCTTCAGCCCTTACCAATACCCGAATGGAAGTGGGAACATATCACCATGGATTTTGTCACAGCACTACCCCGCAGTCCTAAGGGTAACAATGCAGTATGGGTGATCGTTGACCGCCTCACAAAAGCAGCTCACTTTCTACCTTTCAGAGTAGGTCAGTCAACAGAAGTTCTTGCAGAAAAATATATGAAGGAGATAGTTCGTCTGCATGGAGTTCCGATTAGTATTGTATCGGATAGAGATACAAGATTCCGATCACATTTCTGGGAAAGTCTCCATGAAAATTTAGGAACTCGTCTGAAATTCAGTACTTCATACCACCCCCAGACAGACGGACAATCTGAACGGACTATTCAAATCCTTGAAGACATGTTACGAGCCTGCACGATGGAATTTAGAGGGTCATGGGAAGACTATATTCATTTGGTAGAATTCTCTTATAATAACAGCTATCAGGCTAGTATCAAAATGGCCCCATTTGAGGCATTGTATGGCAGGAAATGTAGGTCACCGATATGTTGGGACGAAGTCGGCGAAAGAAGAATTATGGGTCCAGACATTCTAGTTCAGACAACAGACAAAGTCCGAGTTATCAGAGATCACCTCCGGGCAGCACAGAGCCGACAGAAGAGTTGGGCTGACACGAATAGAAGACCATTGGAGTTCAGAACAGGCGACCATGTATTTTTAAAGATATCACCCACAAAAGGGGTAATCCGGTTCGGTACTCGTGGAAAACTTAGTCCAAGATACATCGGCCCATTCGAAATTTTGGATCGTGTGGGAGATGTGTCTTACCGATTGGCATTACCGCCATCTTTAGAAGGAGTACACAATGTATTCCATGTGTCACAGTTGAGGAAGTATGTCAAGGATGAGAGTCACATTCTAGATCACTCCGAACTGGAATTACAGTCAGATTTGTCTTATAAAGAGCAGCCAATGGCCATCCTGGATAAAAGTATCAAGACTCTGAAGAATAAGGCAATACCATTAGTATTGGTTTCTTGGAATAGGCATGTGCCAGGAGAAGCCACATGGGAACGGGAGGACGTTATTCGTGAGCGATATCCCCATCTATTTACAACTTAGTTGGTAAAACCCTTTCTTCCTATTCTTCTCTACCGTCATCTTCCCCTTCCTGAAATTTCGAGGACGAAATTTTTTATAAGGTGGATAGATTGTAACACCCCATCCTCAGTATACGTGCACAGTTACGTATCCTGATTTTTGTGCATTTTATTATTATTATTTTATTTTATTATCTGCTATTTAAATAATTACTCATGTAGCAGTACTGCATGATTTGATCTGTTTGGTATTCAGATTTGATTAATCTTAGTTTCAAATATTATCTTTTAATATTCTAGATTTTTCATGATTTTCTGGGATTTTTCAGAGTTTATCAAAAATCCAGCCTACCCGGTGTAGACACCGTTCATAGTACATTCCACGATTTTTATTTTGAAAATGGAATTGAATTTCTGAAAACCGATTTCACCAAAAATCTTTATATAATACTTATTATTTTTGTGAATTTTTGGATAGCTTTCTGAGATACTTCAATTTTTGGTCATTCCTGGAGTTTTCGGTATTTTCCCAGATACCGAGAATTTATCCAAGTTTTCCACTTATCTCTTTTTCCATTTTTCTCTCTCCTTCCTCAAACGCGAGCTTCACCAGCTGGGTTCATCATTAATGCAGCCACCCTCTCCATGCTGCATTTAATGCTTATGGGCCAATCCAACTCAAGTCCAATCACCCATGTCCTTTTGTCTTTTCTTTGAAACGCACTTCTGCGTTTTCTACTGGACGCAGCCATTGAATCCCGCGTTTGGCTCTTTAAACGGCCTAAACGCAGCCTTGGGACTTTGCAAACGCCACACTCATTGGAGGGAAGTGATGATGTTATTATTATAATATTTTCCTCCCTTTATATATATATGCATCCCCATCTCTCTCTTCCATCTTTCCTTCATCCTTTTTGTTCCTGCAAGCTCCAACAGCAAGCTCACCACCACCAAGCCCCTTTGGCCGGCCATCACAACTACTCACCATCTCCATTTTTCATCACCAATTCCTCCACCTTCTTCTCCTCCATCTCCTTCACCATTTCCAAACAACTAACTCCATTTTCTTCAACCTCTTTCACCAAGAGACACCAAAAGAACCCATCACCTCCACAAAACTTCATCACCATCTCCACCACCACCTGCACCACCGTAGCCTCCACCGAGCATACCATCTTCACCTCCTCGACGACCTCTTTCCGACGGACTATAGATTCGTCCCCCGCAACAACGTTTGCAAAATCCCGATTTGACATGGTGAACTAGACTTGCACCTCCATCTTCTCCAAACTACCACAACCCCTCTCCATCAACTTGTGAGGACCGGTACCCTCCTTTGGATTGGGACCGAGTTTCTCTGCGTCGGACGCATTTTAGGCGAGTAATTCTACTCGCCAAGACTTGGATATTATTTCATATTTGTTAACAAACGCACCACTTTCTTGAAACGCACCACTTTCCTGAGACGCACCACTTTCTTGAAACGCACCACTTTCTTGAAACGCACCACTTTCCTGAGACGTACCACTTTCCTGAAACGCACCACTTTCCTGAAACGCACCACTTTCTTGAAACGCACCACTTTCTTGAAACGCACCACTTTCTTGAGACGCACCACTTTCTTGAAACGCACCACTTTCTTGAGACGCGCCACTTTTTGAGACGCGACCCAACCAAACGCAGCCTTCTTAAGTCGATTTGACCCTTTACTATAGTCGACTAACTCCTTCTCTAAGTCGACTAATTTCTCTCCTAGTCGACTAATTTCTCTCCCTAGTCGACTAATCTTGATTAATTGTTATGGTTAATTACTTCTTTGATTATGAACATTATCTTGGGTCATTTATTATATTGCTATTTGCAAGACTTGTCACTTGATGAATATCACCTCTTATCATGCTATCTATTAACATAAGGCATGATACACTTGACCTTCATAATTATCACGATAACGGGAATGATGACCTGACATCTTGATAGAACAACTGTACTCCTGATACACATGTGATACATTATGGTACGAACCAGTACTCCTGATATACCTATATTCATGACGTTCCTGACTTGTTCTTGCTCATTCCCGGAATCTGATAAATCATCTAATAAATCATAAAATAAGACAACTTGCATCGGGTCAGGGGAAATATGCGGCTATCAATATGTGTTCGTGTTTACAGTGGTATTAGGTATGTTGTGCAACTAAATTTCCGGTCTGACCTGTGGGCCTCCAGGCGACCGAGGGGAGTGCTGGCTCCCTCCTTCCTGGTACCATCATGAAAAGGGCATACATAAGTCCCTCCTGTTTGCCTTGCGGCGGGTTCCGTTACCAAGCAACGGAACAATCCTGGGCCGTGGTCCCGGGTATGCACGGGACCCACTGTAAACATAGTTCGTTGATACCCCCGCTGGTTTCCAATAACAACCTTGCTTTACTTGGATATGGATCTATGTGTGCTGGGACGCTAGTTCACATAGCTAGATATCAGGGTAAGACGAGCAATAATAATAATAATAATAATAATAAAGACGTTAACTGTGGTTGTTGTATGCGCTTGGATTACGGTGACATGAGATGAAGGTATATAGATGAGGGTTTCCTTGTTTGGATTATCCCCTCGAAGTACTGGTCTCATGAGGCCGTAGCTTAAGCATATACAATGCCCTTTCGTTTATGACATGCTATGCTCCTTTTACTTGCTGGATGATTATTCTTGATATTGTACCAACTCTCATATTCTTATTCTTATGCCACTCGGCTGTAACATGATCACTTGTTTGGGAGGTCCTGACTCCCTTGAATTTGTATGTTCAGGTTCCAAACCTTGGATCGAGGTGGAGCCTTCTGTGGAAGATCAAGCTTTCCTTGCCGAGCAAGTTGACTAGTCTCGGTTTCTGTTGTACCTGACCTTCCTTTTGAGCTCGCGGGATCCCCTTTCAACTCGTGAGCATATTGTAATTATATTGTAAATCGTACTTTTGTGCTTGGCTGTGATATATGATGCATGTGATATGTAAGAGTATGTCACAACTTGTGATAACCTTGTATAATTGTATTTCTTGTGTTGGCATATGAATGGGCACTACGCTTGTCGTACTCTGATTCTTACTTGTACTGATGCTTAACGTATATACGTGAGGGTATTTCCGACCTGCGTATGTACGTTGCAGTAACGTCCCCGTACCCGTGGGATCGGGGCGTTACACTGTGAGTACTGTTACTGACTACCTGGCGGTAGGGCCTGGTTCAGCGCCAGGTATCTGGGCCGTGGTCCCGGGTGTACGGGACCCACCTAAAACATAGACAATGTCTCCAACCGATCAGTTTCAATAACTTAGAACCCTGATTGACACATGTAGTAGGCGTAGTATGGGATGCGTCTATTACAGGTGACAATTGGTGTTCGCTGACATAATAAATGATAATGAACTGTTAATGTTTTATAACTGACCATAATTACCTGATTGTACATTCATATCACTGTGATAGACATATAACTATAATCATGACCGGGTGTTATAACAACTAGTGACATGCTAGGTTACACATGTTGACATCAGTTGTTTCGTTACAGTATTTTACTTGTCTTTTATCTGTACTTATCCATGTATTGTTATTCAGTGTTTATTTATCATGTTATTTAGTGTTGCAGTTATCTATTATATTTATGCACACTGTTTATGTCACGAGCTTTTCTCTTTTACACACACACTCACCATGGTCGCGTTCTGACGACCCTGGGTTTGCACGTCCAGCTATTGGACGATTGTTTCTAATGTGCAGGTGTTTACTGAGGCGGTACGCTTTGCGAGGAGCTTGGGTCCTCTTCCTTTAATTCTGGTACTTTTACATTTTCTGTTCCTTCTATTATTCCTTGATTCTCGTATATCACATTTAGCCTGTCATTCTATCCCTGTTATTCATGATTCTATCTTTATCGCTTTCAACTGTCATATCCTTGTCATTATCCATCTGCTATCATGTATATGTATTGTTGCAGTGATTAGATGATTATTATAGTTCTGATTATAGCTTGTTCAGGTTAATTTAGGCTTAGCGTATATACGTGGGGTATTTTCCTCGTGTATATGCGTCGCCGACTCTCGTCGCGACTCCATTCCCGCGTATTTTGGGAAGCGGGGCGTGACAGGAATCAATTGCAACACATTCGTATGCAACAAGGCAAGCCACCCATAAGAACTTGGAAGAGGATGATATGACTTTTACAAGGTAAATTCTCCCTTCAGATTATCGTCGAATTTTGTTTCAATAATTTGAGAGTTGCTCTCAAGAAAATAGAACAGTTATCGCATACACCAATGAGTTTTATTGGTTTTCCTCTCGCAATTGATTATCTATAACGGAAGAACAATTAGCAGCAAAGTACACTAGTGGACTCATGTACTCAATTCAAAAACACATGTTTCTACACAACTTGTTCTCCCTTGATGAAGCCCATAACCTTGCTTTGGAGGCAAAAGAGATGATGATTTGGTCCCCACCTTTCATAAGATCTTATCAGTCAAACGAGACAGTGGGGCAACAACCGTAACCAACAATTGAAGAACAATCAACCAAGGGATATTCGTCATCGATTGACATACGGCAACCAATAATCAACTTATTACCCTTATCCAAGAGCCTACAGAAGAAGAAAATCCAACACTCATACCCGTGTGCAATCAAGGGCGACTTCTTTTTAGAGTCAACAGGAGTAAATCAAAGTATTATTTTAGAAGAAGTTTCTATAATTGCTGAAATTCCCGAGGAGGTCGGTAAATCATTAGAAGAGTGCAAAAAAGTTGAGCACGGCAAGCTTTTTGAAGTATTACCGTCCGTAGAAGATATCCCGCATCATGGTATGGTTATTCTTCATGAGTTTGAAGATCTTTTCCCGCATAACAAGTCTGCTCAAAATTACAACATTTAATGTTTCCTTGATTGGAAATGAGGACGAGTTCTTTTAAAGAGAGAGAGACTGATGTAGGAGAGCAGAGCGAAGAAATCAGGTTCAACTAAGGCTCAGAACCAAGTCTCAGTCGACCGGAAAAATCCACTGAAGACAGTGGTCAACGCCCGCTCGACCGCCTGACAAGAGAGAACGAGCGAAGAAAAAAGCAGCAGTCGGTCGACCCCCCGACCGACCGACCAGAAGAGCAGAAGAAGGAGCCAATCGCTTGATCGACCGCCCATAAGCGGGCACATGAGAGAGCTAAGTCTCAACTCTGGTCGACCGGCCATGTTGAGCAGATCTAGTGGCCGACTGCCAAACGAGAAACAATCCAATTCTGAATTAATTTAGGGTTTGTTTTGGGTTCCAAATTAGAATCCAATTAATTTTCTGTTTTCTTATTTTAAATTGTTAATTTAGATAGTACTCATAGATAGATTAGGACTTTTGTAAGCCTATAAATAAGCTCTTGTATTCTTATTTTGTATTCATCTTTTAAATTGAATTTTGATTAATAAACTTGAAAATTTTCTCTTATATTGATTGTGGATTCGAGTTGTTCTCTTTTGGCTCGTAGATTCGAGTATTTATCCTACCTGTAGAAGCTCTTCAAAGTTCGTGTGTGCTAGAATGAGATCTAATCCACGTCGTTCGTCTCACCCACTTCCTGCGCCATCTACTACGGAAGATTGCAGAACATTATCCACAAGTCATCTCCCTTAGACTTGCACAATAAATAACCTCAAATTTGAGAAAGATTAAGCATATTTTCCCACTTGACCTCTTATAGACAGCTCATGTATCAGCACCCAGTGTGCTTAATATGTAGCCAACACCAAAATTTTCAGGCAGCACTGCAGATCCAAAGAGTCGAAGATATCGTAATTTAGAGGGTGTGGACGGTCCAGCTCTCAATGGAATGGAGGTAAGCAAATCTCATTCCCTATTTCCATGTCAATTATTTGTTCAGACGTGCATGTTTATAATACTCACCTCACATGCTCATCTCTCTGATCAATCCTTTGTTTTCTTCCATTTCCTATTGTTTAATGCAGCCAGTTCACAGAAGCCAAAAACAGTTGCCTTGAGGTTGATGATTGCTCATCTCAAGTCATTAGATTCAACAAACTTTGCTTACCCCACCCACCATCAAGACATACTCGCCTTCTCCAATCGCCATGCAAGGTTGGCCTGCAGATACAGAAGATTACCAGCATTGGATCTCGGCAATATGCTGGATAGCATTACGAAGGACAGAATGAAGTGGCCAACTGTGAGGATCCCCAGTTCATGCTGCTCGATCTGTAGCCATCTTGGGGAAATGATGGCTTCAACTCTTGAATCAGCCAAGAATTCAGTTCAGAGTGATCTTCATTTTTTTTTTCCCCTTTTTTTTGGTGTTTACTGCAGTAACACTGAAGGTTAGTGTTTAGAACAATTAGCAGCTCAAAACAATTCCAACTCGTTTTGAGCTTTCTGCATTGTTACTTCCATGTATGGTCACACTTCATCAAGTCATAATTGTCATAATTCAGGTTGAATCACAATTGTCTATAAATCAGTGGACGGTTATAATTGATTCGGTTGATTGTTCATAAATCAGTGAAAATTACTTTGCATTTCATTTCTAGTCTATTTGTATGTTTGTTTGAGAGACAAACAAGGCAGACTTACATCAAGCATTTGCAATTCAATTCATCCAAGGAGTTGCGACGTTCGTTTGGAAATGTGGGGGAAAAAATTCCATTGTTTTCCGCTATGTCCTTGTATCATACTTGTAGAGTTTTAAAATGCAAAGCCGTACAGTGATAAAACTCTTTTTCAATGATATGAGGTTTGGAGTTCAAATCCCGTTTGCATGAGAAAAAAGAAAAAAAGGCAAAGTCACGAGAAACCGGGTCGGGCCTCAGGTATGAATGGATCCAATTTCAACTATAGTGGTAGCAATCTTAAAAGAATCATGATATGCCTTCAACATGAAGAATTAGACTCTTTTTGATGAGCACAACAGGAATTCTCTTTTCTTTTTTTCTTCATAAAATCTCTATGAACTGCTTTTGATCTATTAAACATATATATGCAAGTTGAGCAAGAACAGTTGGGGGCTAACTACTTGTCCGGTTCATTAATCATTAGTGTTAGAATCATGGGAGGGAGAGATCTGCCCTATTGATTTGTGCCCTACCCTACAAAAGTAAAGTAAGCCCACTCAATTTTCCCATGGGAAAGGGAGTGGTGGGGCCCATTCACAGTAGATTCTTCCATTTCTCAGGCACAGCTGGAGGAAAATACTTGCCTCTGAAATGTCACTATTTTTTGCTTTTTGGATTTGCTCATCCAAACACACTAAGTGAGAAATCCGCAGGGCCTATCAATTCAAGTCAAAAATATAGTTTCAGAGTGAAAATTTCTCAAACAAACAGGTACTTAGTTCTCTTAACATAATGTACTAGGCCTTCTTCAACAGTCTCTTTCCTTCTCTATTTTTTTCTTTTATTTTTAGAGACTACAAAATCAAAACAATTAGTATATAAATGTTTCTTATTGTATTAAATTATACTCTAATGTGGCATGCATTGATGAGAAACTCTAGTGCTAATTATACTTCACTTTATTGTTTTAATTTGAAATAACAAAAAAATTCAATGTTTTTTCTACTACCTTTATGGCCATTTGCATCAAGTTGCAAACACAATCAAGAATGCACTACATCTACAATAATTGTAAATCTTCAAGTATCTAAAAAGGGCTTTGGAGATCCATAACACCAAGAATAGGTTGGGCAAAATTTTTGGTCAATCTCAATGGTGAGTAAAACTTGGAGGAGGTCTCTAATTTAATTAATTTTATTGTACCCACCCCTTTTTTGTGTCTCATGCAGATGGGAAGAGGAAATGAGGTAACATGAGTGTTATAAATGCAAAGTCTCATCCATCACCTGAGATTTTGGAGAGAAGGATAAGAAATCTTTTCATAGAAACATTATCACTTATATTTGGGAAATATTATAATACAAATAGAATGTAACACGAGTTTACATACACTTATAAAAATGCGTAATAGTTATGAAAATGCGTAATAGCTCATTCATACTCATTATTTAAACCACTGAATGCTATCTACATGTTCAAAAACTCATATGGATCAAATTTCATATAAATTGAAACTTTCTGGCCTACAAATCAAGCAGATAAAAAAAAAATCAGCTTTTAAGACCACTATAGACCATTCATTTTAAGATCAGGAGATAGAGAGGCTAGAAAGTTTCAATTCACATGAAATTTAATCTGTATGAGTTTTAAAACATGTAGATCACATCCAATGATTTGAATCAGGAATATAAATGGGCTGTGGTGTATTTTCATAAGTGTATGCAAACTCTTATGTTACATCTTATACATTTTATGTGTATTAAAATCTTTCTCATTATCTTTTACAGCTGAATTGTTTAGCTTTTACATATAAAAATATCCTTTAAAATGATATCAAGATCATTCAGATACACTCTAAGGAAGAAAACATTTAAACAAATAAAAAAAAAATTCGTTATTGAAGATTTCAAGGCCTCAGGAATGCTCAACTTGCTAGGAAATGCTGCAGGAGATGGTTCTTTCAAAATTTCAACTCTCATCACCATTTTGAACATCAAGAAAGAGGACTTAGCATTTGAGTTAAGCAGGATTGTAAATGGGGAAAAAAAAAATTAAAGATAAACAAAAAAAGAAAAGTTAGAATGACAACAACTTTAGATTACCTTCATGTCCACATTCTAACTTTCAAAGTTGCTTAGAATTTTCAATCTTCTCTTTCTAATCATGCAACTTTTAAAAGTTTTATACATGATTATTTGAGTATATTAAAGGGGTTCTCATCATTGGCCAGCTGCCAAACTCCCATCCCATTAATTATACACTTAAGGAACTAAAGAGAGGCATAAACAAAAGTTTAGGCTCACAAAATGCCAAAAACATGGAAACAAGCAAGGAAGGTGAGCTTAGGTTCTTCCACAAATAATACAGACTACTTCAAGTAATTAAATTCTTAACTCTAAAGTTTTTCATTTCTAATACAAGGGCCTGTTTGGAACCCAGAAAATGGGCTAAAAAAAGTGGGTTTAATGAGCCCCACTATCAGTTTTCCCTGGAGATTTAAAATCTTGTTTGTTTGCAATTCTCAGAAAATTAGAAAAGTGGCGCTGACGTCGACAAAACGTCAGCAAAATCCTCATTTCTCTTTCTCTGCAAAAATGCTGAAAAATGAGTGGAAAACTAATAGGGTGGGCCTCATCGACCAATTTTCTAAAGTGAAACTGATTGAGCGGGCCTGTAACGGTCCCAGATTTCGTTACTCTAATCCTCCACTTATCCTCAAATTAGGGGAATAATTATCATTACCTATCACATGATTACCCGAAATTTCGGCAGCATCTCCTATGTAATATGTCACTTATCCATACAATATACATCATATGTAGCCCACACCGCTTAACATCAATCTCAAATGATATATATAAACTAAACAATAACCTACGCAGTCGATAATAATATTCGACTTGACATCACCTACTTAGTTTGAAAGAAAATATGTATTATACTTTCGAGTCATCCATACCAATATTTACACGTAAGAGAATCACTGAATTCACCCTTCACTAAAGCTAACATACACTGATATGCTAAGATACACAATCATACATACAACAACAAGTTTAAGGATACACACACACATGAGTTTTGATATTGTCATATCTATACTATTATTACATAATAAAAGTAAACAAAAGAAGTGATAAAAGACTTAAGACACCAGAATTATGAACAGATAAGCACTACGCTACGTCCTCATTCTTGTTCTAACCTGAACACATGATTAAATTAATGGAGAGAGCTCAACAGCTCAGTGAGTGGAGTATTATAAGATTTCAATTTAACTTAATGATGCGAGTATGTAAAATATGCAACGTTTTATGAAAGACATGAACAAGCATATGCCTCGTGATATTTGAAAACTAAATCATATTGATTATTCTCATTTCAGGACATAATCATAGCACATATATCATATCAACATTTATAGAAGAATCGCCAATAACCAAACGCAATACGTATACATGGGAATTCATGATTTACCGCATAAAATTTATAACCCAAATAATTTACCCCGCCTTCGCACCCGCCGGAATTCACCTCGGCCCTTTCTTCATAATAGCATAATACACACACACACAATTACTAATACACCTAATTTCACATGAACCATATAGCACACATATCATTTCATATTTAGAATTTACAATAGTCTCAATTAGAGTTTACCGGTTAGATAGTGCCTCTACAAAAATAGGATATACACACAATTTGATTAATCAATCCACATCCACACATGTTCACGAGCCGATAATATAGATTATACTTAATACCCATCAAACACGTGTAACATGAATCTATAAAAGATAACACACACCACATCACGTTCATCACAATTAAAATGAATTCAATTTAGTAATTTACATGTCAATGTCTTTGCATATCTTTAATGTAGTGTCGCGGGTTTTCACTTTAGTTCTTTACAATTAATTAGTGAAACTAATATATCAAATGCGATAACTCGGTATGAAACTCCACTCATCTCCAAGTTGGTCTCCAAGCCCGATATGAGCAAGTACCGACACCGCTTTCTCTTTTCCCCAATTCCTAACATGCACGATATATGAATTCATATATTTGTTGATTAAAATAATGAATTCACTTATACTAATATTCATTCAAAATTGGGATTTTACCAAGTCTTTCGATATTCCTTGCCAATTACCACAACTACTCGGACTCCCTATTCCGATTACCCTATAATTATATACATATGACTCTATTAAACTATATTCATAATTGATTAGATTAATAAGTTTCGCTAGGGTTTAATACCTTGAATTCAAGAGTGCTTCCTCCTACAACTACCTCCACCACTAGTAGATCTCGACCCTATCTCACATCACCGCGCAACCCGTGCCTATTGCCTATGCCGCGACATACCCTAGCCTACCCCGACCTGCTGCCGCTGCCCTAGCCTGCCCCGGGCCTGCCGCTGCTTCCCTGGCCTACCCTGGGCCTGCCGCCGCCGCCGCTCGTGTTTGGGAAGGAGAACGTGAGAGTGAAGGAGGAAGTGAGACTGAGAGAGAGAGAGAGATTGAAGGATTGAGAGCGATGAGAGTCCGATTAAGACAGAGATGGAGAGTTTGCAGAAGATGGGAGAATGAGGGAGAAGTAGGGGTGCAAAACGGGACGGGACGGGCTGGACCGGGCCTGTCCCGTTTCCGGCGGGCTGTGGCCCGGGCCAGGACTGGTTCGGGCTCGCCCGCTTCTCTCGATCAGCCCGGCCCGGCCCGGCCCGAGCCCGGTCCCCATAAGGAAGACTCGGATACCCGGCCGGGATGGGCTGGGCCATACTCGGGCCGGGCTGGCCCAGATTATTAAAAAAACAATTCTGACTAATTTCAAAAAATTGTAAAAAAATCGAAAAAATTCTAAAAAATTCGTAAAAAAAATCTAAAAAAACACTCAAATGTGGACAAATTTGATACAAGTTGTAAAATATAAATGTAAATTTTTTATTAACAATCCAATAAATTGAATAAATTGATACAATTACAAAAGATTAATATAAATAATTGAAGTATAACTGTATAGATTGATAAAATTATACATGTATTATATAGATTGAAATTGATACAAATACAATTATATAAATACAAAAGATCTTCATTTCTTTACTCATCTTCTGGGGAGTTTTCAATGATTTCATATACTATTTTATTCTGTCTCTTGTCACTGCATCAAGCCAATCTTTTTCTCAGATGCTCATCTCAATACCTTTTGACGCCAGGCGGTTTCTCATATCAGTTGGCACTCATCCAGTTGTAGTAAAAACAGATTCTGAAGTTACAGTACAGGTATGAGGGGTTAGTAAATCATGCGCCATGATGAAAAGCACAAGATATATCGATTCCTGTGATTTCCACCATGCCAAAATATCAAAATTTTCAAATCCTAAGTCTACATCAATCTCAAGAGCTATATCACGAGTAGAATAATAATAAAGTTCATCCAATGAGTCTAAACTTCTTGATCTTTTGGATGCAGATAATAATTCAAATAATAAAGAACTTTTAGGCCTAAATGAAGATGCAGCTTGAGATGATTGTTTATTTTCAAATTGAGAATCATAAAAATCATACATATTATTTATAGAAAGCGCAATATCATTCCATGCTAAGAAACAATCAGAATAATTCATTTTTTCATAAAAATTTTCAAGTAAATATTTACATCCTTCAAATTTAATTCGAGAATCCATAATAGTAGCAAAATAAAATATGGTAGGAGAATGTTTAAAATACTTATTGAATTTTTCTTCCATAAGTGCAATAATATCTTCAAGTAAAGAATCAGGTCGATATGTATGAAACAGTTTAGTAATTTCAGTTAACTCGTAAAAAACTAAATTAGTTGTGGGATAATAAACCCCAGAAAATAATCTTGTTACTCTTTCAAATTTTTTCAAAAATTCACAACGTACTTCAATAATTTTTCAATCATCATCAGAAATAAACATATCTGGTAATTCCGTGAAAATAAACACATCTATTGCAGTCCGATAAGGAATAGTTTTTCTCAACATATTATATGTTGAGTTTCAACAAGTCCTTATGTTCTAAGGTAAACTTCTAATTGATAAGCCTACGCTATAACAACTTTGTTTAAAGCTTTGCCTTCTTGGACCACTACTTCTAATAAATAAAATAGTATTTCTTAAATTTTGACTATAAGTATCTATATATTTTAAACCATTCTGTACACACAAGTTAATAATGTGACATACACAACAAATTTTAAAAACTTTTTCATTCAAAACCGGTCTAAAATAATTTTTTAAAAGTTCAATTGCAACAGTATTATTGCTAGCATTATCAACTGAAATAGAAAAATTTTTAGATTTAAGTCTAAATTCTCTAACAACTTTCATCATATTCTGACTAAGATTAGAACCATTATGAGGAAAAGAAAGTTTTTGAAGCCAATAATTTTTTTATTTAAAAGTCAATCAGAATCAACAAAATGTGCAGTAACAACTATGTAATGAAAGCTGTTAAGAGTTTCCCAGCAATCAGAAGTAAGTGTAACTCTTTGTGGTATAGAAAAAAAAGTTGCAATTAAAATTTGTTTTCTTTTCTCAACAATCCTGAACATTTCCGCTCTAATAGTATCTTTACAGAATGGATCATATTCAGGATTATGAGTAGTTCTAATAAAATTTATAGATGCTTCATTTTCAGCAAAACTAAAGGAAGCCTGAATTAAATATTTAGTAAGATTAGTTTTACCTCTTTGACAATTATAACTAAAAGTACTTAGTATGTCACCAAAAGTAGAAATTTGTGTTTGACGTGGTTGATTCTGAGGATGTTTATCCCTAATGTGCCTAGTTAGTGCGCTGGTTCCACTATTTTTTGAAAAAGCATACGAAACATCAGGACAATCTTGCATATAGCCTTCCTAACTCCATTAATAGTTTCTTTTTTTAAAAATTTCTATCCTTAGATTTTTCATCTGCCATGGAAGCAACTTTGGCAGTGGAAGTAGAAAGTGAATTAGAAGGTGATTCAGAAGAAGCAATAAAATCTGTGGATGGTGTTTCCAATTGTGTGAATGAAAGTATTAGAGTGTCGGGTAAATGCATATGCAAATCATACCATTCTTGACTAGTTAAATCTAAATTATGATTATACTTATAAGAAGAAGGATTACTGGTGCTTACTGATGAAGAGTGTGGGTCCATTTTTAAACTAAAATTGACAAATATATAAATACCAGAACTTGAGAGAAATTGGGAGAGCTTGAGCACTTGAGAACTTGAGGAGAGGTTGAGAAAGCTTGATCACTTGAGGACTTGAGAAGAGGTGGAGGGAGCTTGAACACTTGAATAGCTTGAGAGAACTTGAGGGAGCTTGATCACTTGAGACTTAAGATACTTAGAGCTTGATCACTTAAGGACTTAAGAAGAGGTGAAGGGAGCTTGAGCACTTGAATAGCTTGAGAGAACTTGAGGGAGCTTGATCACTTGAGACTTAAGATACTTAGAGCTTGATCACTTGAGAATTTTAGAGATTTTTAGAGATGTTTTTGGTGATGAAATGAAGTGGGGAAGAGTGGGTATTTATAGAGAGTAATGGATAGTTAAAATGTATTTTTTTTGGCCAAAAAAAAATTTTTTGGTCAATATCGTTGGGGGATTTGTAAAAAAAATTATAAAACCCCCCAAACCGCTATATTTTGGGTCAATATAGTCGTTTGAGGGGAGGTTTGTAAAAAAAATTACAAAAACCCGCCCCGACCCGACTTAACGGCTATTAAAATAGCCGTTGGCCAGGCCAGCCCGAGCACGGACCAGGTTCGGCCCGGCCCCGGCCCCGGCCCGATCGGGCCGCAGGCCAAAGCGGTTAAACCCAGGCACGCCTCGGGTTTGGGGGCATGCCCGTGGATTGGCAGCGGCCCGGGTATCCTGGGCTAACCCGGGCCGGTTCCAGGCGGGTCGGCCGAGCTGAGCCGCCCGGTTGGTACCCCTAGGGAGAAGGGGGTTTTTTATTTTTTTTTTAAAAAATTCGAAATTTTCTCCTCAAGCTACCTCACCCTCTAAAATCTTCAACACCATTTTCACCATACACCTCCCTCTCTCATTTCCAAGAGCCATCTCCACCCTCCAAATTAAATTTTATTGTGTTTGATTGTGTTTTCTCTTGAAATACCCTTATACACAATTATATATACACCACATCCATGTAGTCATGCAAGCATACTTAAAATTTTAATTAATAAATAAATTTTTATATACGCTTTATTTTCTTATTTATCAACAAATATCTACGTATACAATTTTGGGTGTATGAATTTCATATACATGCGTATACCTCTCTTGTGATTGTATACCGTCTCCCTAATCACTTTATTTAAGATTATTACCTCTAGTTATTTGTTAATTTAGAGATAATCAAGATTAGAAAAATACGGGTGTTATATGGCCCCACGATCAGTTTTCTCATTTTTTTTTCCCAACCGAACATGCCCTAACCAAAGGCATGATACAAGCATTTTCACATTAAAGATATGAATCAAAGTTTTTGAGTCATGGGAGCACATGGCCCTCTTGACTTTCTTCCCAATATAGAATGGCATTTGCATTAGGGTTTTTGTGTTTGCTCAAATGCCTCCCAACTCTTTTGCACCTTTCAGCATGCATTATGGTGGTGGTTGTGGTCTCTCTCTCTCTCTCTCTCTCTCAAAGTGCAAAATGGCAAAATTGTGGTCCCTAGAGGCCAAGACCTTTTCTACTTCTTTGGGTGGTTTATGCAATTAAAATATTGTATTTGGGCTTGGCTTTATGGATCATGCTTGTTTGAGTACCTGGATTTTGATGGAGATATCTGTGTGCTTGTGTCTTGTTAGGGTTTTGGATATTAAATTTAATTAGTTGGTTATGGGTTGAAAGTGAAAATTTTATAGAGCCTGACCCCAGTTTGCATCACATGGTTGTTTCTCTCCTCTCACTTTTGAGTTTTGGGAGAGACTTTTTGTTTGGCTCTATGATTTGCCTCATTCTAAAAGATTAATGTGGTTTTGTGTAGAACTTTGAAGGTTACTACACTACTAAGATAATCAATAAATTAAACCTTTTTTTAATTGTAATTGATTTATTAAGTTTTGTATCAGACTCCTCTCTTCAATGTAGCTTCCTTGTTTATTAAAAAAATTTAGTAGTGATGCTTAGAGGATCAATGTCAGCTTGACAGCCATAAAAGTTAGATTCAATGTTCAACGGATCAATTAATATAGTGCACCATAGTTGATACCAGCTATAAGGTTAGCTGGTGATGGAGGCGAATTTAAATTATCTTTTATTTCTAGACGTTATTTATATAAGATTATTTGGTCATGATCAGATTGTTAGTATTTTGAGGGTATTTTAAAATTAAGCAAGTTCTTTTAATCCCGCATTGGATAGGAAAAGAACTCTTTAGTGTTTATATATAGAGTCTCTTTCATGATGGGTTGTGTGGGTTAGAAATTAGGGGTGCTCGCGCGCACACAAGCCCATTTAGGGCACAGTGAAGGAAATTGGGTTGTCGGGTTCGGAAGATATCTTAATTTTGCGTGTGTGCGCGTATCTTTCCATCTATACTCTCTCTATAGAGAAGTCTCTTCCTTCTTAAAAGTTTAATTTAATAGCTTAGCAGTAATTCATACATTATTTTCCAACACAGATATGACTACTATTTCGAGAAAAATAAATGTCATCGGAAATTAGTACAAAGTTGATGAATGTTAATCTAAACTTTATAAGTTTCTAAGCTCCCATGGAGGTCCCATATGGATTTATTCCTCCCATAAAAGCATGAGAGAGAGAGAGAGAGAGAGAGAGAGAGAGAGAGAGAGAGAGATATGCTAATGATATCACAGTTGAGATTGTCCTCTAGTTATAATCAGGCAGTGTGGCGTCTGTCAGTGATGATAGTGATTTTGTAAGAATTTATGTGGAACTCATCACATGCCTGGACAGAAATGGTGAGCTGGAAGTGCCCTTACAAACAAGAAGGTCAAGAAACAAAGAAAACCAAAAGGTTAGCTGAGCAACAGCCAACCCCCAACAAAACTTTTATCAATGGTTTGATTGTTGGTTCTTTGTGAGAGAGAGAGAGAGAGTGCGCTCTCTAATTAACTCTTTTCCCCTCATTTTGTGGCAGTGAGAGAGCCTGCAACAGTACAAGACTGGAAGAAGGCAAGCTTCTTGTGCGAAAGTATCAGAACAATTTCTGCGGTCTGTTTGGCTGTCGTAATTGGCCGTAATTCGTAAGTCCTAATTAGTAAACTCTTTTACAGTTATAAATGAGTTGCATATATGTAAGTTTTATGATGTTTGATTGGTAATATAAAATTATAAGTGAGAAAATATATTGCGTTTTACAGTATTTGATTGTCGTAATGTGTAAGTCATAAGTGAAAAAGTTGACCACAAAATTAACTATTTGGTGATTTAAAAATTTAAATATTGCAAATAAAAACTAAAAATATTAAATATTAAAAAAATAATATTAATTAAAAATACAAATTTGCATGACTGCAAAATTAACGGTAAGGAGATTGTAAGAGAGTGGTAATTGGGTTGCAAGCAATTGGTAATTAGGTTGAGTAAATTTTTTACGAATTACGATCCAAATAAATACTAGAGTTGTAATTGGGCTATAGATCATTTACGAATTATGACTTTTTACGACCTTTTATGCAAACAAACAGCCCCAAAAAAATGGATGCAGACAATTCCTGTTATCTTACACTGCCACAAATGGATGCATCTGAGATGAGAGAATCAAACTACTTTCACATTTTTACATCCTAAAGTCAGAAGAATATGGATACAGTTAGAATGTGAGTACAACTTGAGAAATTTCCAAGGGATCATGGATTCATGATAGCTTCTCTACAATAGCATGCAGTCTCACAATATTATCAGAATGCAAAAAAATATTTGAGGGGCAACAACAATGATATACAGAAAAGAACTGAAACTTGGTTCTGCCTCTCCCTCGATTTAGGGTCAGTTTGGTTGTAAGCGAGTGATGCAAGAATCAGGAAAGACGAACAACGCCGACTAGACCTTGTTCTAACACCCACGAGTCCTGAAGTATTTCAGGTAGAAATCAAGCTCGAACCCACGAACACATCACTTGAATCCACGAGTGATTCATTCGAATTCACGCGCAAAAATAACACCTTGAAGCCACGAGCGATTTGGAGAAAACTCAAAGTTTATTAATTAAAATTCGATGATAAAAATAAAGATTACAAGACGCCTATTTATAGTCTTACAATAAATCATATTCTATCTATGAAATTAAATTCAAAATAAAGAAAAGAAAGTTTAAAATAAAGAAAGAGAAAAATCTATTGGAATCCAAATTTGAAACCAAAACAGAATCCTAAGTGTAACACCCTGATCCCGGTGTACGTATCACCGTATCTGTGCGCGATACGACGTACAAATTTGATTTGACCTCTGTAGTAGTCCGATTGAGCTGATTTCAGTTTCAAAAATCATTTTCTTATATTTTAGATTTTTCAAGATTTTCTGGAATTTTTCTGGATTATTTTGAAAAATCTCCGTAGTCGGTGTCGCCCGATACCGATTACCGGCCTTCCGATTTTTATCTCACAAACGGAGTTAGATTTTGAGAATCCGCTTTCACTGTGTGCCTTAAAATCGTGTGATCTACGTTAGGGTATTTTTGGGAATTTTTCAGAATTTATCAAAAATCCGGCCAAACCGGTGTCGCCCGTATCGGTGATACACTCCGGGATTTTTAATTGGCAAACCGGATAGAATTTCTGGAAACCGTCTTCATATTCCGTCTCGGAAAAATATTCTCTATTTTCTGTAATTTTTGGGCACCATTCGGGACACGTCGAATTTTAGGCCGACTTAAATAATATTATTTTAATAATTAAAAACCCTTTTCTTTTCTTTTCTTTTTCTTTCTTCTTCTCAAATTCTCCAGAGAACTCCATCTCCACCGCCTTACTGTAGACGACCGACTCTTCCCCCTCTTTAAAAACCTCTCTCCCTCTCTCTCTCTTCATTTTCTACTCTCTCTCTACCCTCTCTCTCCCTCTCTAAAATTGCTCTCTCTCTCTCCCTCTCTTTCTCTCTCTCTCTCCATCTCTTCCCCTCTCTCTCTGCATCCGGCCAGCACAGGGGAGGCCTGGCCGGCGGCACGCCGGAGGCCGGCCAGGCCAGGCCGGTGGCACGGGGGCCAGACAGAGCCACGCCGGCGACGGGCGGACTGCGGGACAGCGGCGCAGGCCGGCGGCGCAGCAGTCCGGCGGCGCGCGCGAAGGCGGCGGCAGCAGCAGCACACGCTGCTGCTGCGTTGGGTTATTGGGGAAGAAACCCAAATGGGTTTCGGGTTTTGGGTTTAACCCAAACCTGACCCGTTTGCACCCGGACCCGACCCATTAAAGGTAACTTTGCACTTTAGCCCCTGTATCTTTATCAATTACTTTGGGGCCCCTGTAAAATTACAAATAGCCCCCTGGATAATTTCAGATATTACATATTTAACCCTATATTATTCCTTTCAGTATTCGGGCGATATCTGGAGCATCCGGACTCCGATTCGGGCGATTCTGGATCCGTTGCGATCGTGGGAACGAGAGCTACTGTCCTGTAGCCAGTTTGTGAGTGTTTTCTTTTTAATAAATTATATTTATTCATGTTTACTAAATTGGAGTGGTTGCTTTATTGAAATAAAACATGATTACGGTAAATCCCTATGGTTAAGATTATTAAATTGTAAGCCATATGAAGACACTGTAATAAAAACTGTACTTAGCAATTACCTGACGAATCTCTCTTATGTCATGTTTATGTACCACTGATAATTGTCCCACTATATTACCATATGCCTAGACACTATGATGTCATGTATCGTATCGCTAGGACACTACCCTGTTACTGAACCTGCATGCTAGACATCATTACTGTCATGCACTAGGACATGGTATTACACGAGACACGGACTACTATTATAACATGTATTAGTGCTACGCATATAGGTTACATGGATGAGGGCTATACCATTAGGATACGGATATCATTATACGGATACGGTAGGTCACCATATATGAGTCACTGACCATTGATACTACATGTACATGTTGCATTGATACTATGAAACGTCACTTTAGTATTTCATATTCATCTTCCACTGATATATACATGTACCACTCACGGATACTTGTTACACAGACCGCACTGTTACAGATGCTTACCACACGAGTGTACATGCTTGTATTCTTTCTATCTTCTTGTCATATGTGTAATACCCCGTTCTCGGAATACGTACTTAGTTGCGTATTCAGATTTTTCGATTTACTTCCTGTATTCATTTTGATCGTTTTGTCTTAGATCCGGATCCCCGGTCTCGGAGTCAGCCCCAGTCTGAACCGAGGACCCGATCCTAGTGTATTACTTGAATTGGTCTTTCTGATAATCAAATTTGACCGATTTCAGTTTTAAATATTATTTTCCAATATTTTAGATTTTATATGATTTTCTGGAATTTTCCTGAATTAAATGGAAAATCTTCAAAACCGGTGTCGACCAGTGCCGCTGACCGATTCCCGGATTTTTAATTTACAAACTGATTGGAATTTCTCGAAGAGTCTTTAGACATTATCTCTTAGAATCATATTTCTTACTTAAATACTTTTTCTGAGGATTTTATGAATTTATGAAAATTCCACCGGAGTTGGTAGCTGGCTGGTTCCGGGATTTTTAGTTTTAAAACTATAAAGTATTTCTAAAAAGGATTTCACCATGATTCTTAGTATAATATTCTTGATTTTTGATAATTATTTCGGGTCGTTCCGAGATACTTGATTTCGGGACGATTCCGGTATTTTCCCAAAAGATTTCCGCATCCGCAACCGAATCCCGGGAATCCGCCACTATAATTATTTCCACTTTTACTTCCAAGAGAATACCTTCTCTTTTCCATTTTCTTTTCCTTTTCCTATTTTCTTTCTTTCCTTTAGCTTCCACCACAAGTTTCCTTTTCCTTCCACCCTAAGCTTCTCCAAGCTTCCTCCATAAGCTTCTCCAAAGCTTCTCCAACACTCCACCACAAATATCTCCACCTCACCCTCACCATGGCAGGCCATGATTGGCCAAGAGAAACACCTCACCTCCCCACTTTGCAAATAGCCCCCTCTCTTTTGTTTATTTGCATCACCTTCCCAAATTCCAAACCTCTATAAATACCCTTCCTTCTCCATTTCATTCATTATCTCTCTTCACCACTTCATCAAAAGCCTTAACCACCCCATTATCTCTTCAAGGGCCGGCCCCTCCTTTTGGATTGGGGCCGAGCTCCTTTTCGTCGGTAATATCACCGAAGATCATTCCGGTAATCATTCGCGATTATTCCGGTGATCGATTTAGTGATATTCGGCGACAACGATCAATGCAACGCGGAGCCCATTCCCGCGTCTATGTTCTTCTTGTGATAAACGCGACGCAGAACCCACGTCCGCGTCTGCGTTCTTCTCCGTTGGCAAGACTTAGGGCCGGTACCCTCCTTTTAGATTGGGGCCGAACTTCCCTTAGTCGATCGATATGTATTCCACTTCCACCATTTAATGGTTTGGATTTGGAGTTGGACCATCCCTGTCGGTTAAAACGCGGAGTTTACCTCCTGCGTCTAGGCCATCCCTTAACGCGGCCTTCGCGTTATTGTATTGATGCAACGCGGAGCCATACTCGCGTATGCGTCCTTCTCATGTCAACACGACGCGAAGCTAAGTGCCCGCGTCTGTGTTCTGTCCTTGTTGGCGTGACGCGGAGTTTATCCTCGCGTCCGCATTCTCATGCCCTGATTTAAACACAGGCCTCGAGCCCCGCGTTTGCCATTCTTGCAACGCGACTCCCGCGTCTGCTATTCCCGCGTTTGCCATTCTTGCAACGCGACTCCCGCGTCTGCTATTCCCGCGTTTGCCATTCTTGCAACGCGACTCCCGCGTCTGCTATTCCCGCGTTTGCCATTCTTGCGACGCAAGCCTCGCGACGCTAACTCCCGCGTCTGCGAACCCTCGCGTCTCACTTTCAAAACCCGCGCACTCTCTCCTTCCATAATTATGGCGCGTTCCGAGTTCCGTGAATTTCGGACCTTTCGGCTTTCCGGTGATTTAGGCGAGTGTTCTCGCTATCCTCTTGACTTCCTATTTTCATTGATTATACGAGTGATCTCGCTTTATTCTTGGCTTTCCTATTTCATGTGGTACTAACATTGCAGGTACTCTCGGACCCTTC
This sequence comes from Agave tequilana, assembly GCA_038442645.1. Lineage (NCBI taxonomy): Eukaryota > Viridiplantae > Streptophyta > Magnoliopsida > Asparagales > Asparagaceae > Agave > Agave tequilana. The sequence continues at coordinate 33,474 of JAVJIF010000545.1, read as the reverse complement.
AACCTACGGTCACTCACTATCTCGAAAGAGAAGTGATTGGGACCGACAGGTTTCTCAGTTCAGCCTCCGGTCACTCACTATCTCGAAAGAGAAGTGATTGGGACCGACAGGTTTCTCAGTTCAGCCTCCGGTCACTCACTATCTCGAAAGAGAGGTGATTGGGGCCGGCAGGTCTCTCGGTCTTCAGCCTCCGGTCACTCACTATCAGTGATTGAGACCGTCAGGTCCCGCAGCTCCGCTTGGTTATGCTCAGCTATTACTTTATCATATACCTGTTACATTCATGTTACTATTTAATACCTGTTTATATTACCTGACCACCTGACATGCTACTACTTAGCAAGACACCTTGTTATGACATGACTTGCCACCAGACTAATTTCAACCTCTTGACATGATTGGTTACCTGCCTCCTGTTATATTAATACTTGACTTGTGATTATTACATTACGGGAATCCTGACTTGTTATCCTGAATGGAACTAAGTGCCACACAGAGCAAAGTGCCACACCATATTCGGTGGGGGCCACCTCTTGAATCTGTGGGGGCCACCTCTAGAATCCATCCCCTCAGAACAAAGTGCCACATGGAACAAAGTGCCACACCATACACGGTGGGGGCCACCTCTTGAATCTGTGGGGGCCACCTCTTGAATCTGTAGGGCCATTTCCTGTCATGACCCGTTATTCCCGTAATCTGTTAATATTGACAACTTGCACCTGGTTTGGGGGAAACTGATGGGCCCTGATTAATCATGTTCATTGTGGCACTATCGAGTCACGCGTGGCCACATACTTGAGGGATCACCTGGCGGCCACCAGGAATTCCGTGGGGTGTGCTGGCACCCCTACTCCTGATTATTCCTGCCGAGTATGCACACGCCCTAGACCTATTTCTATGGATCTGCGATACTCTATTCCTGTTCGGGCGTCCATAAGTCCCGGTACCTAGCGGTACGTTCCGGCTCAGCACCGGATACTCCTGAACCGTTGTCCCGGGCATGTACGGGGCCCATCCGGAACATGATTCATCGAACTTTATCAGTTTCCAAATAACTGGCTATATAAGTTGTGAGTGGAAGTATGTGGAATGGGACACATACTGAAGCATGGAACTTAGGCGGCCCCAATAATTATAATAAGCTATGTGAATCTGTTGTGTTGTTTTGTAACTCGGATTGTATGCGCTTGGATTACGGTGACATGAGATAAAGGTATATAGATGAGGGTTTCCTTGTTTGGATTATTCCTTCGATGTACTAGTCTCATGGAGCCTAACCTAAGTGTTTACGATTGGTTTTGCTCGTAATCGGCTTTACTCGGTTTTATCGGTTTTTATCGGTTTTATATTAGTTTAGGAGATATCGAGTGACGCCTGTTATGACTCTTGTTATCCCTGTCATGATTCCAGCTATGTATTCCTGTTGTGACTCCCATTATGCCTGCTATGCACTCCTGTTATGACCGTCGTGTGATTTGCCACAAATGCTTTCATTGGGTTTTATAACAGAATTCCAGTTTTATGATTATCATGCTATACCTGTTCACACCTGCTTATACATGCTCTTGTTCACGACACGGTTTTCAATGCATAACTATGATTCGGTTTTATCGTTACACATGTGCCTATCCTTGCTCGCCACTTGGCTTTTGCCTACCACTCGCCTGGGGAGTTTCATCTGACTCCCCTGGATCCTCATGTCCAGGTCATGGAGCTTGGAGTGTGTGGATTCTCCATGTTGCTGATCAGAGTGGCGCAGCGGTAGCGTGGATCTCCAGCAGACCGTTCAGAGCTCTATCCTTCCAGGCCCCCCTGTGCGGCTCTAGAGTTTTCCTGTTATGACTCTGAGCCTGTTTTTGTACTGTTCATACTTGTACACTTACTTGTATTCTCGCATTTGCGCATATCTGTGATGTAATATTCTTGTAATATTGGATCACCTCTGGTGATAACTTTGTAATTGTACTCATGTGTTGGAATGTATAATGCACCACGTGCTTCCGTACTCTGATTCTTGCCTGTACTGATGCTTAGCGTATATACGTGAAGGTACTTCTGACTTGCGTATATACGTCGCAGTGACGTCTCCGTATCCGCCAGGATCGGGGCGTTACAATATGACTCACTGTGCATGTTACACCGATTATTGTGCCATGTTACCGTATTCATGTTATATGATTGTTTCCTGTTATTGATACGGATTTCCCGTTACTGGACATGAGAGCTGTAGATATGCGATATGTGGGAATCCCACATCTATTGTTCCCGTTTCTCGCTATATTGTTCATGATATCTTGTTCATGTTATATTGTTCCTGATTCTCGTTATATTGTTCTACGCTATCAACAGAGCTCAGGTCCAGTTATCGTGTTAACCGTACCATGTACTGTTATTTGTTCTTGTTCCATTGGATACTGAACATATCAGATCATAATGATAACTGGGGTATGGGGGAGACTTGATGGTTGATTAGATCTTATCGGGTGATGTACTGGATCCATATTATTTTCCCACTGTAGGGGACGGTAGGAGGGCTGCCTACCAATTGCTCCATGAGCTCTTGTTACTTGATTCATGCTCCCCTCTTAGCGGAGGGCCCTGGTCCTGGCAGCCAGGGGCTTGTTTAAGGCCGTGATCCCGGGTATGCACGGGATACATCCACCCGATAAGAACTCCTCGACCATGGGTTTCCAATAACATAATAAAACAGTATACACAATAGTGACGTTGGGAACACTTGTTATTTGGTCACTCTCTCGTCTGGATAATGGTACCCGTAGGCCATGTCCGGATGGGTTCGACTGGAGTGCGGGCTCCAGTATGAACTGCCAGTGGTATGGGACACTGGAAGAGATTGATTAAAATATCAGGTGGTACTGATTTCTACTATTGTGTCAATCACATGACTTGCCTGATACATGTATGCTAACTTGTTACTGTTCCTGTTATTTTGTCTGCTTTCATGTTCACTGTGATCTTGCTTACCTGTTACTGTTCCTGATCATTTATCTGCTATCATGTGACATGTATACATTGCTATTGTTCCTGTTTCCTGTTACACTTTCTTTAGTGCCCTACTACTCATGCACATGTATACTTTGTTACATTACCTGGTATATGTTACACTGTATGTAGTGGCATACTATGCATGTTCTGCATTGCATATATTTTATTGTTGCAGACATATGCTCATCTGCATGTTCACCTCTATCACATCATCACCATCATGTTCATGGTGATGATGGTACCCGTAGGCCATGTCCGGATGGGTTCGACTGGAGTGCGGGCTCCAGTATGAACTGCCAGTGGTATGGGACACTGGAAGAGATTGATTAAAATATCAGGTGGTACTGATTTCTACTATTGTGTCAATCACATGACTTGCCTGATACATGTATGCTAACTTGTTACTGTTCCTGTTATTTTGTCTGCTTTCATGTTCACTGTGATCTTGCTTACCTGTTACTGTTCCTGATCATTTATCTGCTATCATGTGACATGTATACATTGCTATTGTTCCTGTTTCCTGTTACACTTTCTTTAGTGCCCTACTACTCATGCACATGTATACTTTGTTACATTACCTGGTATATGTTACACTGTATGTAGTGGCATACTATGCATGTTCTGCATTGCATATATTTTATTGTTGCAGACATATGCTCATCTGCATGTTCACCTCTATCACATCATCACCATCATGTTCATGTCTAGTACGTCACCACTAGACAACATTAGTTATTACATAAACTGGACACGACTATAGATATGACCTGATAATAACCGGCTAAGTAGTGATGGTATTAAAAGTTGACCTATTTATATCTTTGCACTGCTTCCATGTTTAACTCTTTCTACTGTTTATATATATCCTTATTATATGGTATCACTATTACAACAGCATGTATTATCTATTACTATTATGCATTGCCTCCTTCAGTTTTACCACTCACTAGGTCGCTTTCTGACGACCCTGGGTTTGCATGCCCAGATTGGAGATCCGAGTTACCATAGCTTCAGAGAGTGCCTTGGAGTCACATGGGAGATTCCGCATCAGGACTATTCATAGGTACCTTGGTCATTTATTTCTTTTATCTTATTTATCCTTGTTTTCATATCTGTTATGATCGCTGACCTCTTTCTGCAGGTATTCTTGTACTGCTTTCATGCTGGACCTCAGATCTATATGGAGGTATTGTACTGTACTGAGGCTTAACGTACGCGTGAGGTTGTTTTCACCTCGCGTATGTACGTCGCCATAACGTCCCTGTATCCTTGGGGTCGGGGCGTTACACTAAGCAAACTCAAATACTCTGTTATGTAATAGGATTGTCGACAGCTAAAGAGTGTTGTCGACATCTAAGAAGAAAACTGATTAACTCTAACTTTCAGGAAAAACTTGTCGACAGTCCAAAAAAAGGGATGTCGACAGGCCAAGTTATTTGGCCTGCTGTTTGTCTTGTCTTGTTTTTTGATTGCCTACATCAGTGAGATACATGCAAGTAAGTTTTACGATATTTGATTAATAATATAAAATTGTAAGTGAGAAAGTATACTATATTTTATGGTGTTTGGTTATCATAATGTGTAAGTCGCAAGTGAAAAAGTTGACTATAAAACTAACTGTTTGGTGATTTAAAAATATTAAAAAAATTACCAATAAAGACTAAAAATAGTAAATATTAAATAATTAAAAATATTAAAACTATAATATATTAAATATTAAAAATTAAAATTTCGTAAATATTTAAAATATTTAAAATATTAAATAATTAATCTAATAATCAAAACATATTAAATTTATATTAAATATTACTAATCTATAAATAAATTAAGAATTTAAGTGGAATACATTATATTAATCTAGTAATAAAAAAATTAATCTAGTAATAAAAAGTTCTAATATTAAAAATTATTAAATTATTTAAAAAATCTAATTTAATAATAAAAAATATTAATCTGATTACACTTAACTGCCTGTAATACAGATTTGTATGACTAAAAAACTAATTGTTTGTGCTGCAAGTTGGCTGTAAGTAGGATTTGCATGACCACAAAATTAACTTTTTGTGTTGCAAGTGAATTATAAGTGAGATACAAGTGTATTTTACGACTCACGACCCAAACAAACACTGTAAGCTGTAAATCGCGATTGTCACTTACGACTTAAGAAAATTTACGGTGAAACAAACACACCTTACTCTGATAAAATTGTAGAAATCCTTAAGCTTATTAATGACAGCCACCAACTATTTGGTAAGATAATCAATGATAGCACCAAATTTGCAGGATTAGGCCAATAATTTTATGGATGCAGCATTTCTCTGAACACGTGGTGGTGGTCACTCTTAAGAGAATCTTGGCACCATGTATTCTCAGGCCATTATTGACTACCAAAAATTTAGCCCCAGCAATTGGTACCACCATTCTTCAATATATCTAGTAAAAGAGAGTGTCCCTTTAAACTTTCCAATCAAAAATCTATCCTAAGAGAATGCACATGCTTAATTTCTGCAAATCTCATGTCAAAATCAATGATATAAGCCAAAATCTAATGACATAAAAAAGAAAAGGGGAAACATATTAGGACTAGAGGAAAAAAAATGGAAGGTCAAGAAGTGCCAACTGTTACTGAAGGAGATGGGAAGAGATTAAGGTCTTCAAACTCTTCCTGGCCCCCAAATTGCTTTCTTGAATTGACATGTATCAGTGAAAAAACAGGGAGATGAAATAATTTTTTTTTTTTTTATCAGTTCATCTGTTATGGATTTCTTGCATACAAATAAGATAAAAGTCTTGACAAATGCATCTAAAGGTAGAAAATGACATGTAGAAGTTGCAACAAATTCATGACAAGTTTATACATGACACAGACATGTAGAAAAAATAAAGATTGGCCAGCCTGGATTTAGATTTAGATGAGAATTGTAATGGGAAGTTTCAATCATTCGACTGAAATTGGTTATCGATGCTAAGTTGTTGTGTTAATGGATGAATGTGACTGAACTTACTAAAGAACATGACATACAGCAGTGTGTTACAACTCGAGAATGAAAATGATAGTAACTCGCAAAGTAGCTATAATGAAGAAGAAGAAGAAGAAGTTGCAGAAGAAGAAAAAAATAGAAGGGACATGAACAGATTCAAACTCAATTACCTGTGATATAGTCGAAAAACATTTACAAAAAATAGAATTTGTGAACAGGCAATCCACACAATAAAGCTCTAGAACCCATAAAACTGATCATACTATGAAATCAAAATCCAAGATAATAAATACAAAGTATATAATAGGAGGAGATCATACCACAGTTGATCTAAACTCAAATCTCATGCTCTATACAATCATTTCCCTGCACCTACATTCCTCTCTTGGCCATCATTTATTCACATTGATCGATCTCCAATCCAATGTCTGACAATCCAAATGAACACGGAGAGAATTTTCTCCTTCCTCCATTGATGCGCTTTCCGTCTCTCAGATCCCTTGCATCTAATGAACTCTGTACATCTCCAGCCCACAGCAGCCAAAGTGCAATGAAAGAATCCCAAATGAATGAACTCATCAATGCTAACCTTCATCATGGAGGATGATGAGAAGGGAAAATTCTCAAAAGAATCAATAGTAAGGGATAGCAGGTGGCGGAGGGGAGGCATAATGAACACCAATGACCGGCGGCAATGGGCCTTCATACACCGGAGGTGGTGGTGAAGGAGAGGGTGGAGGAGGTGAATTGTAAAGGTATGGTGGTGGTGGAGAAGGAGATGGTGGCGGAGGTGAGTTATAAAGGTATGGAGGAGGTGAATGTGGTGGTGGAGATGGAGAAGGGGGTGGGGGTGAGCTGTAATGGTATGGAGGAGAGGGAGGTTGTGGTGATGGTGAAGGCGGTGGTGGTGATTGATAATGGTAGACTGGCGAAGGTGGTGGAGATGGCGACGGCGGGGGTTTGTGATGAACTGGTGGAGGAGGAGGTGAGGGCGATGGCAGTGGTGGTGAATTGTAAATGTATGTAGGTGTGGGGGTGGTGGTGACGGCGAAGGAGGTGGAGGTGATTGATAATGGTATGTGGGTGATGGTGGTGACGGCAACGGGGATGGAGGTGGTGGCAATTCAACACATGGAGGAGGTGGTGGCGGTGGAGGCTCAATGCAAGGAGGTGGAGGAGGTGGCGAATTGGGTGGCGGAGGTGGTGAGTGCAGTAGTGGTGGCGGCGGTGATTGGTAGTAGTAAGTTGGCGGGGGAGGCGAGTTGGGTGGTGGAGGAGGTGAATGCGGAGGTGGTGGAGGGGAGTAATGTGGTGGTGGAGGTGGAGAGGAGTAATGCGGAGGTGGCGGTGGAGACGAGTAATGTGGTGGCGGTGGTGGTGGAGAATGCACCGGTGGAGGTGGCGAGTTTGGTGGAGGAGGGGGCGGTGACCGGACGCAGTAGATTGGTGCTGGTGGTGATGGTTGATGAGGTGGCAACGGGGTAGGCGGCGGTGAGGATACAGGGGGAGGAGGTGGTGGTGGTGAGAGAACTGGTGGCGGTGGTGACGGTGGTGGAGGGGATGGTGGGGACGGTGAGAATACCGGCGGAGGGGGAGAAGGCGGAGGCGGTGATGGAGGTGGTGGTGAGAATACCGGCGGAGGGGGAGAAGGCGGAGGCGGTGATGGCGGTGGTGGTGAGAATGCAGGCGGAGGGGGCGAAGGCGGAGGCGGTGATGGAGGTGGTGGTGAGAATACCGGCGGAGGGGGAGGAGGCGATGGAGGTGGTGGTGAGAATACCGGCGGTGGTGGTGAAAGTGGCGGTGGTGAGAATACCGGTGGAGGAGGAGACGGGGGTGGAGGAGAGGAAACCATCGGAGGCGGTAAGTGCACCGGTGGAGACGGCGGTGGTAAAAACACCGGAGGAGGCGACATAACAGGCATCGGCGACGGTGGGAAGAGCACAGGCGGAGGAGGAGGCGGCAGCGCCGGCACGAACGGAGCGCACCGGAACGAGCCGCAGTCAACCGGGTGGGACAAGAAGGACCGGCACTGACTTGCCGACCTCTGCTTCGGCCTGTTCGGCAAGCAATTCCTTCGGTCATCGAACGTCGGTAGCCTCAAGCACGCCGGCGGCTCCCCAGTGAAGAAATTATACGAGTAAGTGAAGTTCATCAAATGCGGCAAGCTACAAATCGCCGGCGGGATCGCCCCAGAGAGCATGTTATGTGCGACATCGAGCTGCTCCAAGCTCTGCATCCCGGCGATCGAGGCCGGCAGCGGGCCCACGATCTCGTTGAAGCTGACGTCAAACACAGTCAACTCCTTCAGCAGCCCGATCGAATCAGGCAAGCAAGATCTGATCCCGTTATCCATCAGAATAATCTCGTTCAAGGTGTTCGACATATTGCCCAAGCTCGCCGGCACGCATCCCTGAACTTGTTGCCGGCCAGCACCACCACCGACACCGGCGAGTTGCCGATGTTGCTCGGAATGTCGAACGCGAACCGGTTGTGATTGATGAAAAGAGCATCGAGAGGCTTGTCGAAGATCTCACTCGGGACCTTACCTTCAAACTCGTTGTACCTGATATCGAGGAACTTTAACGAAGGGAGGCGGAGCACCACCCTGGGGAACTTTCCGGCGAAGCGGTTGTTGCTGAGGTCGAGCTCGAAGAGCAGCCGGAGGCGGTCGAACCGGTGGGGGATCGTGCCGCAGAACCGGTTCGAGTTGATGTGGAACAAGGCGAGATCTGTCAGCAGGCCGAGCTCCTCCGGTAAGTAGCCGGCGATGTCTCCGTGGTTGAGATCGATGCCGGCGACGACCGTTAGGGAGTGGTTCGACGGTAACGGGGCGCAGAAGACGCCGGTGTACTTGCAGACGTTGGGGCCCACCCAGTTGGCCGTCAGGTTTGACGGATCGGAGATGATGGCGAGCTTCCAGGCCTGGAGGGCAATGTAGGCGTCGCGGAGGCGGGGGTTGGGGAAGACGAAGGTGGGGTCCACCGTCACGTGCTCTCCGCGGTCGCCATCGGCGTCGAGGTAGTAGAGGAGCTGGCGGTGGCGGATGAGCTTGGACTCGGCGTCGGTGAGGCCATGGGAGGGGGAGGCGAATGCGGATGCGGATCCGGATCCGATAAGGAGGAGAAGGGAGAGGAGGAGGAGGAGGAGGGAGCTTGGATCTGGTTTCGGATCCTTCATCATCATCTCATTCTAGAGAGAGAGAGAGAGAGACTGAGGATTTTAGAGAGAGAGAGAGAGGAGATGACAGAAATAAAAGAGAGAGGACAGCTATAACACAGCTCAAAGCCCACCAATGTTTTTCTAGAGAGAGAGAAAGGAAGGAAGGATGGACGGTGGTGATTGAATTCGTTGGGGCCCGCCTTCTTCCTTTTTAAATAGGAAAAAAAGACTTTTTGCGTGGTATTTGTTTTTTTTTTGGGAATTTAAAAATGTGCGGTAATTCGCGGGTGAGCGGAACGAGAGGTGGTTTGAATGAAAGAAGTATAAGCTAAGGGGATTACACGGTAAGGTTACGAATTGATATTTGATGCCCGATTTATTGAGGGGTGCACCTCAATTAGGGGTTATTTGGCGTGGGTTTGAGGGGAGAGGAGGGTGTGGGTATCTGTGGTGGGAATGGGGAGAGTGGATTGTTTGTTTGTTACTGGGGTCAGGTGGGGTCAGGGGAGTTTCTTGTTTTTTAATGAGTGCTGCCAAAATCCTGAAGTGACGGTGTTGCCCCTAACATATGGACATTTTTTTTTTAAATTATGAAGATATTTTTCATATTAATTTTTGAGAATTGGATTTATTACATGTTCATTTTTTTTCATAATATTTTCTTTTTGAATTGATATAGTTTAAACGGTGAAACACTTTCTTCTCTCTTATAGAATATTTTTGGTTTTGAATCTTTTTAATTTGTAACGGGCACGTTGGTTTTAAATATCTTCGCTTTGTGGTGAGCATGAGATTTTTAATTTAATGTTGCTCAAAGACTCAACATAATTTGATAAGGTATTGGTTTTTGTTCCTTAAAAAATTTAGACTGAGCTAATTATCAATACTACATTAGTACTCAAACTTAACATGATCTGAGAGTAAGTCCGATAAAGAATATTAGACTTTATTTATGAAAGAATCCAAAGAAAGTTAAATATCAGTACTATGTTCTCTATGTCACTTTTTTTTTTTTTTGTCAATCAAAAATTTCACATAGTTTTTCTTAAATTGCTTGATAGAAAGTGTTATGCATGTAACCAACATCCAAGCCTAAAATCAAAGCAATACGCAAGAGTTTCATTATGCTGCCATCAATTTAGATTTATTCTATTCTCTTCATAGTTCAAGACATGTTTGTTGAAAATTAATAAAGACGACATGCAAGCTTATATAAGATTAGTTTAACGCTTGTATCAAGTGACAGTTTGTGTTAAAAAAAAACCCCTTATATCGGACTGATTATGTAAATAATTTTTTATATTTGAAGTAAAATGCAAGATACCGTTTCCTCTTTTCTTTACAAACTTTTCCTGACAAGTTGGCACGAACGTAAGGCCATTTTGGTCATTTCCAGACAGCTGCATGCGACGCGGGAATCCGTCCGTATATGAGATAGACGCTTTGCAAACCAGCGGCCGCGATTGCGTTCTCCCACAGAAAAAGGACGGCGGATAGAAGGGAGCATGTGCGTGGGCCCGCGGGGGGTCACTTCCCACGCGTCCCCATTGTCGTCGCCGTTCCCAGCTGGCGCACACACCCGCGTCACCGTGAAGAACTGGATGACGTGCCACGTCACCCACCCGCCCGAGTTTTCCTGCCAGCTAGGATTCCCCGCTGAGCTGCCCGAATTATTCGGTAATTCGGGAATCCCTTGTAGAAGAAGCCACGCGCGAATTATGACAGCTGGCGGATGCCACGTGTGCGGCGGCTTCTCCGGCCTCGATTGAGATCGATTTATTTAAGATTCTAAAATTTGAATTTAAACTATAAATTTTTGTGACCGCTGTATACATTCGTTGGTTCCGTTCAAGCTCAACCATGAAACAAACGCGTTCTGGGGCGGAGTGGAAGCCAACTGTCACGTGCGGTGCAAGCTGACGAGGGAATACATAACAGAGATGCTGCAAGTCATCGCGGAACAGCTCGCTGACCCCAAATTTGTTCTGCCTTTTATGCTCTCTTTTTGAAGACATTAAACAACAAAGATAACAAAAGTCCCTGGAGAGGGGGAAAAAATGAAAAAAAGAAGAGAGAGGGAGATGAAACTATCAAATAGTTACATGTACTGTTACATTTTTGAATAGGTAACACATAATTTGCAAGTCTCAATGCCGTTTGTTTCGCGTAAAAGTCCGTAATTCGTAAATGACTTACAACCCAGTTACAACTACGGCGTTTGTTTGGACCGTAATTCGTAAAAGACTTACACAACCCAATTACCCCTGACTTGCAACTCAATTACCACTCACTTACAGCCCAGTTACAGTTAATTTTGTGGTCATACAAATTTGTATTATTTTTTTATGTTAATATTAAATTTTTTTTAATATTTAGCATTTTTAATATTTATTTGCAATATTAAAACTTTTTAAATCACCAAATAGTTAATTTTGTGATCAACTTTTTCACTTACGACTTACACATTACGACAACCAAACACCGTAAAGCACAATACACTTTTCCACTTACAACTTTATATTACCAACTAAACACCATAAAGCTTACATGCATGTAACTCATTTACAAATGTAAAAAACTTTACCAACTACAACTTACGAATTACGGCCAATTACGACAACCAAACAGATAACTCAAAGAATCAAAAGGTAAGGAATGAGGTTGGGATGGCTTACAAAAAAATTGTGCACATTTGTATGGGAAAGAGCAGTATGAAATGCAAAGGGTATGTCAATATGTTATTACATTAGTATAAATATAAGTCGGCTCACCTGTTACTCAAATGGGTGATTCTATGGCATGGAATGGCCAAACCTGATACCAATGGTACTCAATGACATACTTCTCTTGAGAGTAGTTATAATTGAGAAGAAGATAGAACAAATGAAATAGAGAACACAAAAAAGCTGCCTAAAAATAAAGAGTGCTGGCTATGGCAAGCACAGCCATCTCTAACCTTTCCTATTTTCTCTAGCATTTCAATGGGGTACAATATGAATTGGCTGGGATAAACACACAAAATCAACAAAATAAAGAATTTGTATACGCCACCACAAGACTCCATATATATGTAGGACGATAGTGAAACTCACTGGAGAAAAATCGCCTCTACTGTATATCTGCTTTTAGCAAAACCTGTTTCACAGTGTAAAAAAAAAACAGGGAAAAAAAAGTGTCTGTCACTTGCGCAAATTAATAACAGCATAATGCTTCTACACGACCATATGGATATGCAGGAGTTAAAAAGGTTTAAAATCTAGGCACTGTCAAGATAAATCTATATACATATAGTTAGCATTATTAACGACCACAAACCAATGTTTTAGATATACCGGTATATCGACCGAGACACCAGTATTTTATCCAAAAAGATACGATAAGTGCAAAAATTTACCGGATATCATTTTGGACCGATATAGGCCGATATATCGGCCACTATATCGGCCGATATCCGAGATGAAATATCTGATATATCGGCCCTCGTAGTTATTTATTTGGATAATAATTATTTTTTTTACTTGAGAGATTGTTTTATTTTATTCTATATTCATTATGGTATTTCAATGATGTTTTTATATGATCTTTAGATAATAACTTATTTCTTTTAATAATGTCTTATATGTATTTACTATTGATATATCAACCGGTATTTAGTACCATATCCCGATATATCACCTGGTATCCGGTATCCGGTACATAATTTTACCGACTGGTATATCGCCGATATCTGATATTTAAAACACTGCCACAAGCAGATTGAGTCAGGTAGATGACTGCAAACTCAACCCAACTAGCCTCACGTGGCAGAACCCATCTCTAACGAATGCCAGATGGGTATGGATTTGGTGAAAACAAAATTGTGATTTTTATAGTTAATAAGGGATGAATTCTACTCATATACAACTGATTCTATAAGATGATTCTTATGAGGAACGGAATACAATCAGATAGTCATACAACAGATAATACATAAAGATACATCAAGTGGTTAGTGTATGTATGTGAATATGCACATGCGTCTAGGAAAATATAAAGATCTTTCCTTAATTACAGTTAATACTTCAAATATCTATACCGGGTAAATAGGGTCACCTTCAGAAGAATGTAGGTCACTTTTAACTGATATTGCACACAATACTAATGACGGGGAGTAAGCACTGCAAGATTATAAACTGTCAGTCTACACAGATGGATTAGTCTTGTAATAGCCATAAGAAAAACAGAAGCAATAACACATCAAGTAGTTATAATGCACTCTTACTGGTAATTGACTCATTCGAACTATTGATATGAGCAGTAATAATAAAATACCAGCAGATCATCTTTATGGAATTTTCATGAAAAGACTGACTCGAAATGACTTACAGACTATATGCCAAAATATCTAATTCTCAACATATTTTCATCCTATCAAGATTGAACTCCTTTCTTTACTAACAAGGGAAATAGTGAAACAGAAACATAGAAAATTGATAACAGAATTTACAATACAAGGAATGCACTCCGTTCCAGTAAACATACACGGTGATTGCTTTCAGACTAAAAAAAAGAAGAAGAAACATTATAGTATGGTATAGTACGAATTAAAAGAAGAACAAGAAAGAAAGGTCACATGAAACAGAGCAGATGTAACTCCCCAACCAATTAAAAAAACAATAAATTATATAAAACACATGTTATTTGTCATTGAAACAAAATTTTAAGAAGCTGAATCTTACAGGTGTCTGCTTCAGGTTTAAGACCTCCTAACAATAATATATTGTACAAATTCACCTCGTCAACTATATAAGAAGACATGAAGGAAGGAAGAAGAGTTTAAAACCATTTCTGGACTAGCCTTCTGATATTTTATTGAATACCATAAGGTGAAACCACTACTCTCAAGTATTAGATGCATACCGCCATGATGGTAATAAATAGAGAAAAGCATTCTGAGAAAAATTAATTAATCACCTGAGACAAAACTTATATAATTGAAACTTACTTATATCTAATTGCATTCTTTCTCCCACTTCTTACACAAACCTAATTGCATTCTTTCTCCCACTTCTTACACAAACCTAATTGCATTCTTTCTCCCACATCTTTCTCATATTTCCATTACTTGTTCACATGCATCTCATGTGCCCAAGAACTTTTTTTATATGTGTGATCTAAGGACCATACTGAACCATCCTTGTTCTCGCAACCCAAGTCTTTCTAAATGTTAATGGAAGATCAGATGGTTAATGGATTTGCAAGGATCGGCAATGAAATTATTGTTTGCATAGATTTTCTAAAGTTAACGCAATGCTGATATACCAAATAAGGTATTTCCAGCCCTTGATCAGCAAGAAAGCAAATATGAGCAAAAGAGAAAGAAGGTGCAACCATATTGGGGGTATTTCTCATTTTTTGTATTTTCTGGAACATTTAGATGTGTGTTATTTCTATATTATACATGATTTTTGGACCTTACTCCTTGGTTGCACGAGCTTAAATTTCCTTTGCCTGAAACTCTAGGTCTGCAACCCATCAAACATAATACATGTTTTATGGTAGTACCCTCAGTCACAGTTGCCTTGGCTAATTCCTGGGCTAATTCCCTTAAGAAGTTTTCATGATCTCGTGATATTCTTCATAGACACACCCATATCAATCAAAAAAACAATTAGGTGGTGTTGGTGATGATAACGATCCACTCAATTGAAGATTCACAATGTTATCCCACTTTCATTCATATTGGTATGACCACATTTTTAACTCAAATATCTAGGCAAGAGGTTGGTTCCAGAACTTCTCTGATTTCACGTCCATCCGTTCCATGACGCCTTCTTACAAGTTACAACACCTTATAACAAGTGCAAGAGGAACCAAGATCAGATACTGTAACTAGTATAGAAACAAACCAAGGTACCCCTAGATAGACATTTAGGTTAATTCATCACCGTAGTTTACAGTAGAAACAAACATGACTGTTTTCATGAGTGAATTACTTACTTCTGAATGTCCTCAAGAGTATGCGCTAAATCATGTCATGTGACAAAATAACCATTAACCCTATTCTGAAAAGCCTTCATGATACCCATCCTTAGCATATCTCTATAACGGTGCAATCTCGACAATAGTGACTAAAATAGTACATACAATATGTTTAGATACATGAAAAGCCTTTCACTCATTGTTTGGACAGAGAGAGTATGCAATTGATAAAATCCGAAAAGATTCTAGCATAAACAACAAGAATTACTTGCCTGTGATTGGAAATCCCAGATGCCGAGACTCCCAGAATACAGACTCACAAGAATCCTGCATCGAAATGATTCAAAACATCAACATTTGTTCAAATTTCTTACAGAAACAATCAAGAACATGAAATGCAATCACCATGGCTCTGTTGGGTGCAGATCCACGGACTTCACTCTCTCCGACCGAGTTTCCTCTGCATCAAGCCAAGCATTCACGCGCGAAACTATCAAACAATGAGCTAGAATTTCACGTAATATCACCAGAAATTACCTTGATTTCAAGTCTTATAGGCTGCGGCCATTACCACGAGCGGGCACAAAAGAGCAAAAGGATCAAATCAGTAAGAATCTGAGATCTCAAAGCGTAATTGAACTAGAAAGAAAAAATGCAGAAAAATGTAGAGAATCAAGCGCTTGACTCGATCGCTTTTCTTCAAATCTAAGATGTTTCGCGCCAGATCCAAACTCTCAGCAAGTTAATTGAGGAGTGAGATCAGAACACGTACGATTTTTATTATCGAGGAGGCAAAACCCTAGAAATCTAGGGTAAACCCTAGAAATCTAGGGTTTCTTTTTTGGTTAGAGAGCGGAGCGTCGCCGGTGAATCTTGGAAGAGAAAGGATCGCAGCGATGGGGGAGGAGGAGGTGAAGAAAAAAAAATATGGAGGTTTTCCATTGCGGGCGCAAAGAAATACAAACGGAGACAAATGGGTTTGTTTGAGAATTAAGTCGGATTTTTTTTTTTTTTTAATCTTTTGCTTTTGTTTGCTGCAAAATAACTAAAATATTTTTCTTATTTACAGTTGTTATAGTTAATTTTATGATCATATAAATCTCACTTTTATATATATATTTTCTCTTTTTAAAAATTTCTTTATTGTAATGTTAAGCCTTATTTTATAGAACTAATTAAAAATTTGTCAATATTTAATTTAACACACAGTAATATTTTTTCTTTTTCTTCTATGCATGTATTATGTTCTTTCCTCATCTTTTCTGCATTCTCTTAATTCTCCTTCAGTAGATGATTCATTTTCTTTAAATTATAACAGCAGCAGTAGCCGCCACTAAGTCATTTGTCTCAAGTATTTTTTTTCTTTAAATTATGATTTAGCAAAATAAAAAATAAAGTAGATGAAATTAGATTTTTTTCCCATTTTTTTTTTTGGGTGTGTGTGGGTGGGTGTGTTTTTTTTTTTTTTGGGTGTTGGGGGGATTGTATTTGATTACATCTATAATTTTTCATAAAAGAGATGAAATTGGATGAAGAGAATAAAAGAATCATTAAATTCCACTGAGAGAGATAAGTGTCCAGTTAATCTCTAGAGTATTAATATAAAAAAGGTATAAAAGCTTTTAAACACAAGGAAAAACTACTACGGGGTATTAAAATTAAGAAATGAGGAAAATTTAAAGTATTTATCATATAATAAGACCCAAATTAATCCTTAAACTCTTTCTTTTTTGACAAAATAAAACTTTATAAACTTTTCTTTTTTCTGAACTACTTTTAACAAAGATCGGACCTCGTCTTGAACTTGAGACATAACACAACAAATGCCAGTTTCAATAGACCCGAACAAACACCACTTGTGTTTATGAACCGATCATTAAACTTCTCAATTATTAAACACTACATCTTGGCATGCACATTAAGCCCTGAATGAGAACTGAGGCTTAGCTATAGCATTATACATGTAGAGATCCTTCAGGTGACAATTTAGAGAACTGGGAAGTAGAGAATAACTCAAGAATAAAGTATACAACTTTGAGACGTTTTCATTTCACAATTTAATAGCATCAAACGTAAAAGAAAGTTATATTTCACTCAAAATAAAAATAAAAACATAATAGAAAGGAACAAGTCAGTTTACCTGCAACTCAAGAGCAGCGCTTCTGTTGTTTTAGGCAGTTCAAAACGGGTACATTGGCACTCAATTACATACATTTTCTCTTCAGAATTATAGTAGAGAAGGCAAGAGGAAAAAAAAAATGAAATCAAGAAGCTATCTAACAATAAAGAATGCAGCTATGATACGCACATCCACCTCTAACCTCCCTATTTCTCGACATTTCAATGGCTCTCTCTCTCTAGCATTTAATGGTACACAAAGAACGGCTAGCGATAAATACACAAAACCAACAAGTATTTGTTTACGGTGAACAGAAGATTTCATAAGTCTAGGCCATTAGATTCAGCCGAATGACAATCGCCCCTGTAGTGTGCACATCCTTTTACAAAACCTGTTTAGTGTTCACAAAGAACAAACAGTGTCATAACAGTAGAATAACAAATTAGTGCGGTCTCAATAATTTTAACAACAAAAACAAATAACAAATGAGCAGCCAAATATAACAATCTGACTCGCTTTACAGCCTATAATATTTAAAACATAACAAAAATTGGTGTCTAAGGGATTTAAGGTGTTAGATCATGATCAAAGGTTCCAATCACCATGTTGTATGCCCCAAGCCATAGATTTTAAACAACATAATAATTTCTGCTGTCCATTTTGTGCCAATTTTAAGCATAGGCAAAAAAAAAAAAAAAAATTAAATCAATGAATTTTCTTTTATTTCTAAACACTATAAATAATGCACTAGATTTTAAATTTGAATAATTATCATTGAAATCAAATGGTAAGGATTAGCTTCCAACTCCTTATGGAAGCAGCAGAGTCTCACTCACACACATACATGGAAAAGCATTCATGTGACTCCCTAGGTAACTACCTAAGGAGTCGACCAAAAAACACCTTGACCATTCCAGCAAATGATCACACTACTCATTTGATTTTCATGCCCTAAAATGATTGTGTAACACGTGATTTGAACACTTTCACCATTGCTCAATATGTATAAACTATTTATTCAATTACTGAAAAACCATTCATTTTAGAACCATTTAATGCAAGGTTAAAATGCATCAAAATTGCATGATTTTTTTTTTTATAAACAAGTATCCTAGGACATAGGACATGGAGATCACAATGAATGGCGTAGATGATTCATTTGGATGGATGGTCCACCATCAGATTGTCGGTCGATATCTAGGTGACAACTAACAGCATAACAATGAGGTAGTTATCTTGGCCTAATTTGTGAACCAAATTAATGATATACAAACCGTCCATCGTGCTCTACATGTCATCAAACTTAGTGTCATAAATAGTAAGGTGGTTTGGATCCCTCACGTCGAGTAATTCTAAAGTAAGCCAATTTGAAAGGCAGCTAAAAACCAATTCATTTTTAATGCAATTAATGTGTTGATTGTCAGGTTCCAAATCATTTAATTTTTTTATACATGGTGTAATGCAAAAGGCGGGGTGGGATGCCGGACTAGTCTCACAGGCCCCACAACAACAACAACAACAACAACTAAGCCATTTGTCCCAAATATTTGGGGTAGGCTACATGAACCAAAATAGAATTATGCCGGATCGGGAACATGGATCAGCTTTCTCCACTCGTTCCTATCAAGCAATATGCCTTCACTAAGACCTTTAGCATCTATATCTTGTCGTATTACCTCTATCTATGTTTTCTTCGGTCTCCCCTGCGCTCTTTTAACTTGCCCTAATTTGATACGCTCTACTCGCCGGACTGACGCATCTGTAGGTTTACGTCGCACGTGACCAAACCATCGTAGGTGGTTTTCTCTCATCTTCTCTTCTATAGAACCTACGCCTATCTTAGTACGAATATCCTCATTTCTCACATTATCTCTCCTTGTGTTATCACACCTTCAACGAAGCATGCACATCTCTGCTACACTCATCTTCTGAGCATGATATCTCTTTATAGCCCAACAAAAAAATAAGCTTTGAAAAAGAAAATAGGAATTGGACTCGATAGATGCCACCAAGCATCTTCGTCGACAACCATCAGAGGCCTCCTGCCATGCCGTTGCCTGCAAGTAAGGAGAGGGGGGATTGTTTAGGGCTTTGAGCCCTAACCCCTTATAACATAAGCGAGTTGGGATTGACCAACTTCACAAGTTAGAACACATGTTAAAACGATCTCGCTTCTATTATAAAGGGTTAGGGCAAGAAACTCTGTTAAAGCTATTGCACATCAATTGAAATGCCAATAAACATAATCAAGTATACATGAGTTCCTTTGCTCATGAACATGTTGCATAAAATGGACGGATGAAAATAACAAGTTGCTTATATCAAATAGTTTAGAGTACAAATTGTTGATCCAAACATTTGAGTATGATCTGAACATAACACTTTAAAACCTTTACGCAAATAATACGTGATAAACTAAACAATTTGATAATCAAGCTGTCCATTTTGTGTGTTATGGATGCATGAGTAAGAAAACTCGTGTACTTGACTTCAGTTTTTTAGGCACTTTATAAGTATCAACTTGAACGTAATTGATGTTCAATGTCATTCTGATTAGCGAGTTTGAAAGAAAGAACTTGTTTCCAAGTCCTTAACAAAGGAACCATGTCTCTATGTTCTGTGTGTGCGCATATACATATACACACATATAAGGAAGTGATTCTTGAGAACAATTTTTAAACTAAGCATTGTGAGAACTCCACGTCTGAACCGTTGATCTTAATTTACATACTCAAGTTAGGCTAACAATAAAAAATCAAACAATTTCAATTCTTGTTGCATATGCATTAACTGGTTACATGTGTTATTTTAGCTATAAAAAATGTCTTTTGATCCATTGATAAAAAAAGCTTAAAATCACTTGATTTTCATAATTAATCTAGTTTGAGTATGTAGATCACAACATGAACGGTTCGTACATTCATGGGATAACCCAATATTAGAGCCGACCGCGGTTCCGATTCGAACCGGAACAGTGGAACGAAAACCGGAACCGAACCGGGCCACTGGTTCTCTGGTTCCAAACCAAACCGGAGCTGGGCCCTAGCCGTCCGGTTTCATTTTTTTAAGAACCAGAACCACCGGTTCCGCTTTCAGAATCACCAGTTCCGGTTCTTGAACCCTTTTTTTTTTTTTTGCCCTTTGAGCCGGCTGGCCTGGGCCTAGCCCTCCTGGGCCCTGGGCCGCAACGGGCCTGGCCCGCCCGCCTGAGGCCTGGCCAGCAGCTAAAAAATGAACCTGGCCTGAACTGGGCTGAAACCGGCCAATTCTGATTCCTCATATGGAGGAACAGGAATTGCCGGTTCTGGAACCGTGGTCGGGCCTATCCACAATTGAGTTCTCACGAAGCTTAGTTTGAGAACCGTTCTAAAATCATTTCATATATATATATATATATATATATATATATATATATATATATATATATATATATATATATATACTTGTGTAGTTTTAAGGCATGAAAATAACAAGGTACTTAAGCACAGCGAAAAAAACAGTAGGGCATTTAAGTGCAAAGTTATAGAAACTTTGATGTATTTTGGTGCAATTTAGCCAGAAAAAAGTAGAGAAAAATGTTGGATGTGTTTTTTTTTGGGAACTGTGAATAATAGGGATAAATGTATTCTCTTTGAAACATGTGAACCTAGAAATAAAAAAGCGTATAGGGTGCAAAATGTCAAAGGAAAAGCTGTAGACGCATTATGTGGTTTTTCAGAAAACTTTCGGGCTTATTTCAGTAACTTGACCCATATTCTAATACACACATAGCCTACGTTGACCATAGGAACTTCATTCGTTGCACTTAATATAGTTAGGATTTTAAAGCGCGAGCCAAAACTACTCTTTGAACTCCCTAAACTACAAACCTAGGTCCACCAAAAATTAATGTGGCACAGGATGCATTGATCATTGTAGCTCCATACTCAATATGCAAATAATTGGTAGCCTCAAAGGTTAGGTAGCTAAGACACAAATATCAGGGGCAGGTGGTTCGAAAAACTTCCACAACCATTAGGTCAATCAATTTCTTTTTTCAATACAGATAATAATGATGGTGTGCAGTAAGGTAGCAGTTACAAAGTCATGGTTTCCAATACTCACATGTCGAACGAATATTATTCATTGTCTCAGATGTTATCAGGAAATGAATGCTGCCAGAAGAAATAATAAACCGAACATGTCATATCCTATGTAAGAAGCAAGGCATGCAGACTACTAGCTTGGGAAATAAAATTAACATATCAAATCACATCACTATAGAGGGGTAAGTGGAGTCACCTTCAGAAGAATGTCAATCTCTAACACTGATAGTGAGCATATCAGGTCCCTAATGACGGGGAGTAAGCACTGCAAGATAAGAAAAGGACCGTCAACACACAATACGGGTTATACAGCCTCATAACACCCACAACAGAACCAAAAACTATAAAACATACAGCTAGTTTATAATGCAGTAATGCACTCTAATTTATAACCATCTCAATTTATATATAAATTTGAGTGGTAAAATAAAACTGCAGCAGATCATAATCATGGAATTTTCAGAAAAAAGAACACCCTAGGATGGACTTTATAATGATAGTGCAATATCTTTCACAATCATAACTGATGAAAATTTATAACAAAATCATACATTCCTTCCTAGTAAACAAGCATTAATGTTGCTTTTAGGACACACACACAAACACAGGCAGACACAAACAAAAAGAAACAAACAATAAAGGTAAAGGAAAAAAGAAAGAAAGAACCAGTTGGCCAACCAATTGCCTTATGCTGGGGGATTTCCTTCAGTATTCGTACCATACTCTTCATCACCATTATTCCCATTGACGAGGACATCACCATCTGTAGACTCATTAGCATCAACTTCAACAGCTTCTTGCCCTTCCTCTTCTCCATTCTCATCTACCTGCAAGCACAGCACTTACGGTTAATCTCATAGCAGTAAAATGTAATATTTACAGGAACAAATATGAAGGCTGATATAAAGAAACCCACAGATAAACGTAATCAAGAAAATAACGGTGGGGTTTTATTTTGCTCATTTCAATAGTGCCAGGTCTTTTTTTATATAGGAAACTGTGATAGTGCAGGAGGGTTTCTGCAGTTTACCCAAAATAAAATTATAACTATGATACAGATAACTACTTGGTATTTACATCATACCTCGTGACCCGAATAGCCATTTTCCATAGGCAAGTCTTCGCAGTCCATCTGCATGCTTTTGAATGCTTCCACAAGATTCACATTCAATTTTTCGGCGTGTCTTGGGTATTCCTCCGCAGGCAGATAGTTACCCCTGTAAGTGAAATCCAATCAATAGAGATAAATCTAAAATATAATTAGCGCTCCGACAGTTAATTTACATGAAAGTAGTGTTATCTGGCATGAGGTTTGAACAATTTACGTGTTGACTATTGCGTCATGATGAGAATAACATTTATAAGTGCAACCTACTACAATTAAACTGTCCGCTTTTATTCCCGTGATGCAATATTGGTATATATTAGCCCTGAAACAGCAACTTACATACATGAATATTTTAGTTAAATTTTGTTCCTTTAAATCTTCAACTTTTATCTAATAAAAATTGACACGTTTTGGTAATAGATAAACACCAATCATGTTGTTGATAAACAAAACAACGGGCGCGAGCGCGCACACACACACAGAGAGAGATAAACTTGTGTCATTCCGGAAGGATTCAAGGCCGGATCCTTCCTACTCAAATACAACTCTACGACATCCAAATGCAAGATCCACTCTGTTGATGTTGATCTATATTATTCCAAGCAACTGAAAACCAAAAATCATGTATTTTGACTACTTTTGCTTATCCATCAAGTAGGTGCAAAATTGACGGCTGAAATACTGAGTTGGTTAGTTTAACGATGTAGAATATTTGAAATGTATGTAAGGGTTTTTAAGTGTTTACATCATGATGAAATGGTCGGATTGATAAATTGTATGTCTAAAGGCGTAAATCTATGTAATATGCTATTTTTGGCCGTCTATTTTTTGCCTACTTGATGGATGGGCAAAAAATTTTCAAAATACTTGATTTTTAATTTTAATGACTTGAAATAATGTAGATCAACTTCAATGGAATGGATCTTGCGTTCGGATGTCGTAGGGTTGTATTTTGAGTGGGAAGGATTCGGCCTCGCCTCGAATCCTTCCCGAATGACACAAGTCTCTCTCTCTCTCTCTCTCTCTCTCTCTCTCTCTCTCTCTCTCTCTCTCTCTATATATATATATATATATATATATATATATATATAACTCAAACTAATAAGTGCAGCCAATAGCAATGCAGTATGAACAAGAATAGAACAATAACTAAACAAGTATTGCATAATAACTAAACAAGTACTTCATAATACCTAGTCTTGTTTGGTATAAACAAGAATAGAACAATAACTAAAGTCACTAAACAAGTATTTCATAACACGAAACTAAAATTTATAGCAATATATATTAAGAATTGTTTTAAATAAATACATAATTTATAAACAGGACTGAGAGAAAGATAAAAGTTCTATAATTTTTTTGGAGAAAAATTAAAAAAAGTTCTATATTGAAAAAACTCTCAATATAACAAACAGAATATAAAAAGGAAAAGTAGGAAGGTGAAGCGGATGCTGTGAGCACCTGTTCTGGGCAACATTAGACTCTACCGCAAGAGCAACCTGCCAGTCCTCGAATAAATTTGAGTACTCCTCGGGGTCCGCCAAAGACTCTGCAGCCTTCGGATTTACCTTTACAAAAAGCAACATAAGCACAAATCAAGAAAAACTGTACAATCTAATGGAATAAATGGAAACCTAGAACTGAAGTAGATATGGATTAATACGAGACAATACCAAATGATCTTTTTATCTTTCATCATGTTTAAATGAACTCAGAATGCTATTAGAAAGGAAGCTAGAGATAAAATGTTTGAACCTTATTAAGATCTTTTTTCCAAAGTGCAGTAATCTCTGAGACTTTGCTTGGAAGATACGAGCGTGCCATCAATGCAGCTTCTGGTATACGATTGCTATGAAGGAAAAGATGTGATCAGTGACATTATAAGCCAGAGGTGATCCAGAATTATAATTTAAGTTAAAAAGCTTCAAACATAAAAAAGAGCATATATACCTCTCCACCAACAATTGAAGGCAATCCTCCAATTTACCCAACAAAAATAAACAAAGGAAGGCAACATTGTTCTTCCCTTGCTCTTTAGCAAGAGATGCAAGTTTAGTAATTCCTTCAGCATCTCCAAAAGAAGAGTAAAGAAGTAATAAGCCACTCAAATCCATTGCATGTGATAAGCATTCCTCGGCCATATCTAGCTGCAGATGCAAGGAACAGCAAGTCAATTGCGATAACTCATTTAATTTAGCATTCATCATCTATAATTATGGATAAGCTGGACTGGAACTATAGCCAACAACTGCAGACCATCTAAAACATAAGAAAGAGAAAAGTAATACAACAAATTAATACAAGCATAGTTCTACAATTTAGCACACTTTTTTTTAACTTATATAGAAATCTATATAACAACAATTAAATATCAAAATGTATTATAATAACTTAGAAACTAGCTCTCGTTTAAGAGGTGTAGGGCCATGGCAACTTATTTTCGTTTTTCCCGTTACCAAAATGCCCTCACGTGTATGTGCGCGCGCGTGTTGTATTTGTGCAAGAGAGAGGATAATTATATCAATATAAGCACAAACCTGTGCCTTAGCAAAAACAATACAAAGGAAATATCACCTTTCCAGTAGACATAGCAAGCTTTCCTAGTTGCTTCCATTTTGATTCACTTTGCACCTCCATAGATATCGCCTGTAGAGGATACTTTCTTCAGATGAAGAACCATTGACTCCACGAAAATACTTAATAAAATATTAAAAGTAGAGGGAAACGTAAGCATGATATCTGTGTTGAATGGTCACCATAAAATACCTTAGCAATGTCTAATCGCTCAAGCTGTACAGCTAGATCAAATCTGTAATTAGGATCTGTAGCCACTTCCAAGGCATTCTCTGGCATGCCTCGAGATTCCAAGAAATGAGCCACACTGAAAAACGTTTATGTTATCAGTGAAAAGATGGTAAAAAAAAAAAGATGGGTTTGCATAATTTTATAACATTGAAAAAAGCTGTTCAGAGTAATTTTAAGGTGGTAAAAATCTTTTAACTGGTGAGTTATATTAACAAGTGATGGAAAGTCCTCTGAATCAATCTATACTCAAGTAAGCAGTTGAGGCATATAGAGAGCGAGGCAATTATAAACCTATAACAATTACATATTTGCATTCATGCACCCGCCACGTCACAAAAATAATATCCCAAAGCATGACTTTCAAACACCGGGTATAAGTGCAATATTAAAGCCTATTTCCAACAAGAATGTTAAGGTTTAAAGGAAATTAGACATTAGCAAATGGAGAAAACACCAATATACCTATTGTGATGCTCCTTAGGAATTGATTGCAAGATTTCATTTGCACGATCCAAATCCCCACGCATCACTAGAGTTTTATACTCAATCAAACTAAGCAGTAAAGTGTACCCCATGACGCTGCAGTGGAAAAAATCATTAGTCACTAATTTGGGACAACAGTAGATTGCAAGAAAATAGCTCTCAAATAAACTCACTTGAACTCCTTGTCAATAAGATACACCCGACTCTGACTAGCAAGATACCCCAACAGGTACATAGGACGATCCAAGTGGAACATGGTGGTGACCTACAAATAAAGAGCAGGACTCGCATAAATAACTCAAACAGGAAACAGCATGCACACCATCTTTCAGAACATCAAATATCGAAAGATACCTCTCCACCAACACAATAATTCAGTCTCCCTGCAGAATTATTGTAAATAAAACAGTCTCCAACCCAGATTCCAGTTCGCACTCGTTCATTAATTTCATGAAGCATTTCAAAAGCATCCTCAACACCTTGTTCATCTCCTGACTTTCCGCTTTCTAGGTAAGAAGAAACAATGTCTCCCTGTAGGGAGATGTATACCTTTCAGTCTGCCGTAATGCAAGAGAAATAACCAGGAGCAGAAGCGATGCTAGTTAAACTCGCGAACAAGCAATGTCAGCAAGCTTACATTGTACTTTAAAATGTAGAATGATGAATCACTCGCAATCGTAAGTAGATCACCACTATCAGCCCAATAAAGATTCTGAAAGGAGACCAAGAATAAATAAGCTTAAGTTAAAAGAGATTTGAACATGCATACTACCACATAAGTCTGCAACACGCTCACTTTCACATTAACATCAATGCGACGTATCAATCTGCACTCAGCCCAGTCATAAAAGCAAATGAAGTCATTGGAGCACATTGCCAACAAAGTTCCCCCAAAAATACGCTCGGCAGAAAAGGTGGGTCTTATACTTTTCCTCTCCTGAAATTGCCACAATTTTTTTTATCTCAGTATACTATCACAAGAACTAAAGTATAGCATTAGATATGCTACAATCAGCAACAGCAAAGATTATTGTAAAATAGATGGTACGTGAGAAGTTAAGATTTCAGAAAAATTATGACAAGAAATCCATCTAAATACATTGACATGGGTAAAATGAAACTACGATCCACCCAGTGTTACCTAATTCATTGTATATATAATATGACTTGAAGTTGACAAATCTACAAAAAAGAAAAAAAAAACCGAGTTTATATAAAAACAGTTGTCAACATGACTCAATCTCTAACAAGTTGGTGCCAGATCTATTTCTAATTGTCAATATAAATTATTTTTCCAAATTTATTATTGATGACTACTTTTAAAGAGGACCCTTCACAAAAAATTACATCACTACAAGTAATGACCCTAAACTCTTAGGATACAAATTGGAAGTAGTTCTAGGAATTTGAATTCAAGAAATTGGGTTTGAGGGGACCACATAAACATTACTTTTCCAAATTGATTACTCATGAATTCATGTATACGGGGCCCCTCGTAGCATTTTTTAATTATTAGTCTACGACGTCGACAAAGGTCCCCGCTACAATGAAGTTAACTAGTGGAAGTTCCATGTGGGTTTTTTTTTCTTTTTTTTTTTTTTTTTTTTTTTTTTTTTTGTGGGGGGGGGGGGGGGGGGGGGGGGCACGGGGGTGGGCGGCAGAGGGATGGGGATGCTTCCCAGTTGGCCTAGGCTAGTATTTTCTCCACAACGTTTGAGAATAATCTAGAATGAAGTAATACCTGGAAGTTTTTGCTGAAAATTTTTACTCTTGATGTACTTTCCCTGACTGCATATTCACCCTCAGATGACCACACAAACTCAAGAGCAGAGCCAAAGGATTTGTTTCTCCATGCCAGCGCTGTATATATAATGAATTCCCCATCTCCACAAACAACCACAAATCTGCCGTTGCGATTATGCTTTAAGCTCTAAACAAACACAAGAATAGAAGCTTCAACATAAATTCCTTTGAGATCAGAGAAGAAAATTAAAATGAAACTAGCTGTATATAGAAAAATATTAAATTCAACATTTGTATAATAGCAGCATAAAGCATTTAAAACCTACTTTAGGCTAGACACCTTAATTCAATACATGATTTCAGTGAAGAAATATCATTGCAAGAAATGAGATGAACGACCTCCATGTCAAAGCTTAGAAAACTCTGTGAAGCATGAATTTGAAGCATGGATACAGACTGTAAAGGATATGGTTTATGGATACACCCGCAACTTTTTGGCCCCTAGTATACCCGACTGGAGAAAGTTCAATCGGCCCAACCCTAAAGATTTAGATGAACTTTAGGTTATGACAGATGGTAATTATTCATAGAGTAGGAGAAAATATATGGCAAATATTATGCTCTTCTTCGTTTCCTAGAGCATGAAATTCAACAGCAGGTTTAAACACTCATTAAATGGATTAAAACAATAAGAAAATAGAGTGGTAAATTGGTTAGCTTTTAGTCCAAAAATCTTCACAAAAGTGCAAATTAACTATCAATTTCTTCATCCCTAAAGATAAGAACACCTATCATTCACTATGATTAATAAAATAAATATCTGGATGCATCCAGATGTATTCTCATATCCTTTCAATAAGAAGGGGATATTTTCTGAACATATTCAGGATATCTGCAGTACAGAATGTGGATAAGCATGTGATAGAAATATAATGGATAACTGAAGTATACATGCTTCTTTGTTAGCAACTAGCTGCTCGCTGACACTATTTACTTTTCTCAGGGTCCTTTTGGAGTTTCAGTTCCATGAACAACAGAAAAGGATCAAGGAGATGAGGAAACCTCAGTACAGAGTAAGCAAATCAACTAATAAACTTACTTGTGGATAAAGATCACAGCTTCCCAACTCTTTCACGGCCAAAGGCAATCTTTCTCCATCTGTAACCTGAAAAATATATTTGATTCTGATTTTCTACTTTAGCTATGGAAAATTTCAGTTTTCTTCTTCTTAGTGGTATCATAGAAGCTAACCTCATAATCCGCCCCAACTGTTTTGATATTGACAGTTTGAATTTCATTATGCTTAGCCCATATGATCTTACCACTGCTGTCCATACTAGCTACAGGCACTTCACGGCCAAGTTTTATCATTATGGATCCTTCATCATATCCAATTACCACTCTGAAAATTTACCCCCACCAAATGTGCAAAAGAGGTCAGAATGAATATATCATGCAGTCACTAGACTCTCCGCACTTAGAAGCTTCATTTAGAGAACTTATGTGATAAAGAAATGATATAGACAAAGAATATCCGAAATTGTGACTTTAAAGATCTTGATTATTTTGTGATATCATGTATCCTTTAGTAAGGAAATTGTAGAATAAATTTACGTGACATGGAACATTAAGCAAGTTGTGCAAAAGAGGAATTAAGGCTGACAATTTACCTCCTTGAACCTTTCAGGTACCCCACAGCCCAAACTCGTTCAAGACCGTAATTTAGAGTGTTCTCAAGTCTGCCAAACAGGATATTAGACGATTAATTGAAGTTAAAACAAAATATATAATCTTTTCAATTTGTGAACTAATTAGAAACTAAAATACATCAAACTAAATGATACCTCTGAAATTTCTCAAGAAAAATTTGGTGTATAAGAATGCTAGAGCTAGCGTAATGACCAGCAGTTTTGCTTTTAGAACCACTTAATATAGCTACTTGCAACACAAAATGGTCAGGTAACAATATGACGTATCCAAAATCATCCCCCCAATGAAATGGCAATATATCAAAACTGCTGACACCAAAAACCACAAAAAATAGCTAGTTCTTGAACCCAACTATTAAGTTATTTAATTTAAAATTCTCTCAACTGAAAATATTTCAGTCTTTCACCACTCTCGAATATTTGTCTATGGTGTTCTCAAAAGCACCCTAGGCGGCTGCCAGCTGCCTACGCAGAATCAGTCCAATCCCTAACTGCAGAGGGACTAGGTAACCCAGTTATGTGCCCAGATTCCACTGGGGGGGGGGGGGGGGGGGGGGGGTGGTGCAATCCCTTGTTGCCTAGGGCCCAGGTAGCCCAATTATGCGGACTGGGTCATGACTAACCTGGGCCTCAGTTAGTACTTTGACCCGGCTTAGGCAGCAGAGAAGCTAGTTCACCGGAGGCCTAAAGGTTTTGGCTATCAAGCCTTAGTCATGATATGTTAGAGATGGAATGTTGAAAAAGGCAGAAAAGCGAGAAAAACAGCCCGGCAAGGTCTACCTTCAGCAGGGCTTTATCAGCAAAAGGCACTGAATTCTTTTAAGGAAACAAAAAACATTAAAAAGAGATTAAACTAGAAAAATGTTAGGAAACACTCACAAACTAAGAGGCTGCATAACTAACAAAAACTCTAAAATGTTAATGCCAACAACAAACATCGATATAAAAAGAAAATATATACTATGTGAAAAATATTCTAAATCTTGAAGCAGAGGCTAAAATGCCCTAAAGCGGGCAAAGCAAAAGCAGGTGCTTGAGCAGCGATTTAGCGGGCTTTTATGACAGACCTAAATGTTAGTTTAAACAAAATTTTGCCCTTCCAAAAATGGGCCTAAACATCAGCTTCGGACTTTTTCTTTTCAGCTCAGAGTTAGAGTCAAAGAGGTTTGGTCATATAAGAGGCCCAGCTTCAAGCTTGATCTACATGTGACAATTTTACAGTAAGAGGTTTGGTCACTTATGTTACAAGTCATGAAAGCAATTCAGTTTAGAATATCGAAAAGATCTAGCAGCATACCATCAATTATGCTTAGGATGTGATTGGTTGTTGCTTATATGACTGTTTTTTAGGGCTTGTAAAGCAAACAAGTGCATTTTTTGGCAAAAATAGATTTGGTTATCGATTTAAAAAGGACTTCCTAGAAAAGCACAAGCAAACCCAAACACCCACCATGTGCTCTCCTCTTTTCCATCCAATTTTTTTTCACACATGATCTCTCATGTGACCTAACTTCTAACTAATTTTCTCTCTACTTTTATTATGAATCTTATCTAAACTTTTCTTTCCCATAGTCATTCTTAACCAAACATATTTATCAAATATATTTCAAATAGTTATCTTTATTTATAAGCACTTAAACTTTTAAAACTACTAAAACTTTTAAAACTACTAAACACTACGGGTGTGTTTGGGAGCACTTGTGCTTATAGATGAGTCCTTTTAGAAAGGGGCTTATCAAAAAGTGTCTTTTAGGAATGACTCTTTCAGGATTTATGATGTTTGGTAATTTCAAGATTTCAAGCACTTATCAATAAAAATGAAGTAGTTTGTTGGAAATAATTCGGAAATGTATTAATTTAAGAGAGAGAAACTATAAATGAAATATATAGAAAAATATGTAGAATAATCAAAAAATAAAGTAATAGGCTAGATTGCATGTGAGATCATGCTAGAGAAAAAATAGGAGAAAATCAGAAGATCATTATGAGGTGGCTTCTGCTTCTACTGTGAGGAGAAGACAGAAAATCTGACTACTCAAAAAAGTAGCTTTTTGACTTATGCTTTTTACAAAACGCTCTTTTTTTTTTAATTCAGTTACCAAACATCTATTTTTTTCCCCAAAAAAAACATTTATTGGCTTTAAAAGCCGTGAAAATCTTTTTTAAAAGCAATGCCAAACACACCCTACAACTATTTCAAAGTCCTTTCTAATAAACATTTTTGGATTAAGTCCTTTTAAAAGGACTTAATCTGTAAGCACAAGCAAGCCAAACACACCCTTAAGACCATGGAGAAACTATGAAGCTGATTTGGAAGGGAGATGAAAACAAGGGTGAAATGACAAAAGGGCTGCGCGCATAAACACATAATTGTAGAAAAGGGGGGATAAATGTAGAGATCATTCCTTATTAGAAAGTAATCATTGCACCTCTAATATAGGTGTAAAATCTAAAAGATATATTTTGATAAGGAAACGAATAGAACAAAAGATGATGAGAAAATTTAGCGAAGGAGATTACAAAAGAAAAGGCATGAGAATTCTATATTGGTGAAATTTTGGTTCATCTGGTCCAGCAGTTGCAATGCTGATGACTTAGGCTCCATCTGTTGGTAAAATCAACTATAAGGAGGACACAAAGTCTAACAGAAATTTTAAATTGACAGTATAAATTGCAAATGCAGAAGAAAAGATTTATTAATTTCACAACAGAATAAGGACCCTAGTGCAAGGTGGAAATCCTGAAACATTATTTAGATGAGAATATCATGATAGCAAAGATGGCTAACCTACCTATATGTTGTTGCATGCCAGATTCGAACAGTTCCATCCTCTGAACCCGTAATTATTATAGGAAGTTCAGGATGGAAACAAACAGTAGAAACATTGTGTGTGTGGCCCTCTAGAGTTTGCACACAGCTTCTAGTTTGGTAATCCCAGACCTGATTTCATAAAAAAGAAAAAAATCAATGAAGAAGCTGCTGATAATGACTCACAAATATGTAGTGCCGATGAAAATTTACTAGGCAAACCTTGGCAGTGTGATCATCAGAACCAGTGATTAAATATGGCTTATCACCACCCGTAAAGTAATCAACGCAATTTACTCCTTTGATATGTGCATCTAGTGTAAAGTTTGGATCAGAAGAACCAAGATTCCAGATCTGGGGGTTAAAAACAACAAGCATCATTTGTCAACGTGCTGGTGAGCAATAATTACAAAAGTAATTAACGTCACCAATGAAATTGGGAGTGGAGTGACACCTTTATCGTGCGATCCAGAGAAGCACTTGCAAAAGTATTTGTGTCTTTCGGATTGAAAGTGACTTGCATCACATAGTGAGTGTGTCCTTCAAATATATGAGTACATATCCAACCCTTCTCCCAGTCCCAAAGCTTTATCAACATGTCATCAGATGATGACAACACATATGGAAGGGTTGGGTGGACAGCCACACACCTGATGTAATCCGTGTGAGCCTCAAAAACTTTAACCTTGTCCATTGTATTATAATTGTAAACACGAATGAACATATCATCTGCTCCAGCTACAATCCACTGCTTGCGTGCAATAAACTTTGCCGAGCGTACTGAAATGTAACACGTTAGGCACAGAATTTTACCACATTTTCCAACAAAACTTGAATAGTGACGTAAAGATAAATAAGTAGCATACCTGGCAATTCAGTGACCTCAAATGATTTAACCATAGTCTGGAGACATAAAGAAATTCCAACGTGATCAGGAAGATGTGAAAACTAAAGCAAAATGTCTAATGAACTTAAAATCCTTCAATATACATTATTCAGTAATGACAAGTTAAACTTCTGATTCTTACAATGGATGTCTAAGAAAAGTGACGCAGGATCCTAAAACACAGGACAGCTTAACATACAAAAGACAAAAAAAATAGCTTAGTTATAGCATAGATTTGAGATATGTTTGGCTATTTGAAGGATTTAAAGGTTTGTAGTCACACATCCAAAAGATATCATATACAAAATTCATAAGAAAGGAAAAGAATAAAAGAAAGAAAGAAAAACAGTACATTCAGGGTTCGAAGTCTCGGCTCGGCGGGAGACGATACGAGTCCGAGACCAGAATCGCAGTTTTGGGCGGATTCAACCCGATTCAGGGCCGACTCGGCCGAGTCCCGAGATGACTCGGGATGAGACGGGCTGACTGTTCACCCGTGATCGAGGCCGGTTAAAAACAAAAAAAAAAACATATCGAGATTCGACCTACCATTTACTCTCTTCATCGTTCGCCTCAAACGTCGCCACCCCCCAAGTCTCTCTCCCTCCGATCTATCCCTC